>ML357729.1:0-175763 GCA_005239505.1 Nicotiana paniculata | reverse complement strand
AGTGCTTACGAGAGGTGACAAGGTTCAAATATATGATCGATTCAAACAAAGGGGTATGACTTATAATGTGGTTGCCAAAGAAAGAGGATTATAGGCTCAACGGGGTTAACTACGATACATAACAATTAGGTGGCTAAACTATACATAGCTGGCTCAACAAAGAAACGCCTATATCACTTCCAAGACTGAACAAAACTACTATTTCGCTTTGCACATACACGGGGAAAGTTCTAGACATCAAATGCAATGCACAGAATATCATACAAACCCTACACACACATGACACATAGCTCACTCAGGATTGGATCTATCACGACACTCCATCCAAAGCAGTTAAGAAAATTTAAGAATCCATGATTTAAGGTATTTATCATGGAGTCAAAAAAATTGAGCCTAAGCGTCACAACCAAAGTACTGACATTCTTAGGGCATCACAACGTTCTGAGATATTGCTACGATTAATCCCTCAACCATGTGGTTACTACTCCTAAAAATTAAAAACTACCTACACCCGGTTCAATTAGAAACCCTTGGAAAAGAACCGTGGTCCAAAGAAAAACCAAGGGGGAATTACTACACTACCTAAAACAAAAAAATCTTTTTGGTGTTTTCTTTAGACTTACTTCCCTCAAGAGAACTGTCTAGGAGATCCATCGTCGGGAAGAATCCACATATTTCTAAATTTTTTTTCCAGTTTTGTTCTACCTAAAATAAAAAGACTACAGAAAAAGCTACAAAACTTAAAAGAAAACTAACTTACTAACATGAACAACTAAAACTAAAATAAAAAGACTACAGAAAAAGCTACAAAACTTAAAAGAAAACTAACTTACTAACATGAACAACTAAAACTAAAATAAAAAGACTACAGAAAAAGCTACAAAACTTAAAAGAAAACTAACTTACTAACCTGAACAACTAAAACTACTAACACACTAAACACAACAACTCACAACACATATGTACAACACCCCACACTAAATCATGCAATGTCCTCAGTGCATCACATATAGACAAAACAAGAAATAAAAGTAAGGTGCAAGTAACTCCCTGCTCTAGTCGCGTCAACATCCTTTCCATTAGTTTTTTTTTTGCTTTCCATGCTCCTTCGAACAAATGCTTGAATCACTTTATGCCTCCACTTTGAACTTATGAATTGGATCCCAAGTTTTGAATCTGCTCTATGATCATGCTCCTGGGGTGGTGGAACAAATCTGCCTGGCCCAATAAAACAATGTAGTAATCTGCGCTTCTTGGCCTTTATATGGGATGTGTACTCCCGACTTTCTGGCAAGAAGAATTCCATAATGTAGGCATCTTGTTCTTTATTCCTTGGCTCCTCAGTCAGTTTAGATGACTCTATTTTCATATCATCATCCAAACACAATGTGAAAAAATGGTTGGAATGTGTACCAACATCCTCAACACTAATGACACTAGATTCAACAAAATATGTATCATCAATGTCCTTGGTTAACTCTAGTATATTTTCTACCACATCGATATCCTCTGATTTCAGTTCCAACCTGGGTGGTTCTTCAACAGATGACCTGGCCGGCGGGCTCTCTCTTTCCTCTACGTATAGTGACTCAAACTTGAGAACCTTTGGCCATACCCCTTTTTCATCAAGTGCTAACACCCAATCTGCTAGTTCTTCACCGTTCATATCATCTAGATCCATCAAACATTTAGTAAAAGGGTCCCCAACAGTCAGGGATGCGTCATCTTTTCCGGGCTCACGTTCACAGCGTCAATAAGAGAGCAGTTGGCGAACTCACTTGGTCGCCTCATAGACTTCTGCACGTTGAACGTGATTTCTTCATCATTGAGCCTCATTTTCAGTTCATCAGTCTCACAATCGATAAAGGTTCTGCCTGTGGACAAGAATGGCCTTCCCAAGATTATGAGAATTTCCTCATCCACTTTACAATTTAGTATCACAAAATCAGCAGGGAACACAAACTTCCCCACTTGCACCAATACATCATCCAGAATGCCTGACAGTCTTTGTACCGTCTTGTCAGCTAGCTGCAATAACATTGAAGTTGGTCTGGCTCTACCAATCCCTAGTCTTTTATATATGGTCAGCGGCATTAGATTAATGCTGGCCCCCAAGTCACATAGAGCTTTGGCGAAAGCTAAGTTTCCAATGGTGCAAAGAATTGTAAAACTCCCTGGGTCAGACAACTTTTCAACAATAGGACGCGTCACCACCGCACTATAAGTCTGAGTAAGGGTGACAGTAGCCAGATCTTGGAAGTCAAATTTTCTGGACATCAAGTCCTTCATCATTTTAGCATAACCAGGCACTTCCTTCAACGCATCAATCAATGGGATATTTACCTGTATTTGCTTTAGCATGTCCAAAAACTTTTTGTACTGTTCATCCTTTTTGGTATTTTTCCAGCCTCTGAGGGAATGGAGCTAACTTTTCTTTCTTAGCCACCACCTCAACTACCGGCTCCTGGGCTATCTCCACTTCTTTTTCAGTCTTACTCTGTGCACTGGGTTCTCCTTCAGTAGGTTGCACTGTTACCTTGGTCAGGTCTGTTGAATTATCAAGTTCAATCAGCATGGGTACCAGTGTCTCGGCCTGCCTGCTTTCACGAGCTCTCTCCAGTTCCAAGTCTAAATCCCTGCCATTGCGGAGAGTCACTGCCATCAGCTGCCTTGGGCCCTGGTCCGTAGGATTTACCTAAGTATCTGCAGGTAAAGTCCCACGAGGACGATTGTTCACTGCCATAGATATCTGGCCCAACTGTACTTCAATATTTTTAATAGATGCATCATGTACATCTACTCTCTCACTGATTTTGGCATTTTGCCCAATAACCTGTTGCATCATAGCTTCTAACCTGGATAACCCATCTTCTTGCCTTCCCCCATATTGATGCTGAGGAGGGTAGTATTCTTGTTGTTGATTCTGATGGTTATAACCTTGTGGCCTCTGATATGGTGCTGCATTACATTGTGGTCTCATGATACCCATATTTCTATTATTCTGCTATTGGTGAGGTGGTCTATACGGTTGAACTTGCTGACCCCAGTTCTACCCCCCTTGTCTCTAGCTTCCATAATTCGACACATAATTCATGTTTCCTGGATAGGGAGGGTGATCACATTCTGCATTCCATTGATTACCAAATGGTTGACTAATACAAGATGTGCATAAGCCTCCATTGGTTGTATCCACGATGTGTACCTGTTGCTTTTGCCCTGATTCCTCCACCTTTTTAGTTAATATGCTCATCTGTGTTATCAAGGTGGCCACGTTCTCTGCAATAGTATTGGATGGATCGAATGGCACTGAGTGAACTACATGAATAATGGGTGCATTACTTGTTGTCCATCCTGAATTCTGTGCCATTTTAGCAAGCAAGACCTGACTTTCTCTCCACGTTTTGCTCAAGAATGCTCCACCAGCTGAAGCATCAATATTTGCCTTAACAGTATCAGCCAGACCCATATAAAAATGCTGCCCCAACATCTGCTCTGGAATACCATGATGTGGACAGATAACCAGCATTCCTTTAAATCATTCCCATGTCTCCTACAATGTTTCAATTGGTTTCTGCCTGAAGCTCAAGATTCATCAATTTGTTGAGCAGTCTTGTTGGGTGGATGAAACTTGTTCACGAACTGCTTAACTAACTCCTCCCATGTGGTAATGGAATTGATGGGGAGTGAGTTTAGCCAAGTCTGGGCAGCTCCACTCACTGAGAATGGACACAACAACAGTTTTATTGCCTCCTGAGTGACATTTGGCTGCCTCTATGTTTTGCAAATTGACAGGAAGTTCTTCAAATGCTGCTGGGGGTCTTTGATGTATGAACCTGAGAATAGTCCCTTGTTCTGTAGCAAGTGAAGCATATTATTTGTAATCTGGAAGGACTCAGCCTGTATCTGAGGGACTAGTATCGCAGTGGCCAAATTCTCTACCGTGGGTTGTGCCCAGTCATATAAAGGAGCCTCTGCCCCTATCTGCGAAACTGGGTCTACCACATCATCCCCATTATTGTTCCTATTGTTTGGATCTTCCATGCCGGGTTCAAGTTGTTCAATTGATGGTTGTTGTTTTCTTTTCAGGTTGGCCCGGTTTAGGGCCTTGAAAACTTTCCGGGGGTCTGATAAGGCTTCAACTACTTCACCAGTTCTCGATGAGCTTCTAGGCATGCACATGTACAACCAAGTTAGCAAATGTTAAAATTTCAATGTATAAATGAAAATTGACTATATTTCAGAATTTTGTATTTCTTCCAACTCCAATTGATAAAACTGTTAAATTCCCCCGCAACTGCGCTAAAATTTGATCACGCTCAACTATGTCTTATAGAAAGATTAAACGGGCGCTGCAATATAATCCGGGGTATTACGCCCAGAGTCGATCCCACAGAGAATTTACGTATCAATCAAACCGTCAGAATACAAAACTTTTACTTAATCAATTTTCTCAAGAATTTTTAATATCAATTGGTGATGTTTTACTATTTCTACTGACCAAAATTAGTAGACTGACGATTAACTAACAATATGGTGTAAACAATTATAATAAAGGTCTAAGGTTACTGTTTCCCCCATTGGTGAACTTCCTTCTTGGATACTTCTTATAGTTTGATTAGTTGCCTCTATAAATCATGAAGNGTTTAATCAACCAATCAAAGCTATATTAATATCACAATAAGTTCATCCCCCAACGGGTTCCACCAAAACCCTAGATTAAAGAAATTAGCTACTCATAAAGAATCAAACCCAAAATAACTTGCATAATTAAACTACAAAGTAATGAATAAAAGCTGTAAAAATCAATGTTTTGCTTCTCTGAGTAGTATTCCACAGACGTCTCTAATGGCATCCCCCTTCAAGTTGTGTTTTTGGGTCTATTTATATGTTTGGGATAAACCCTAAAGGTGTAGGAGACTTCTATTCAAACAGGGAAATACTTAAAATCTTCAAAACTCGGATTGGACCAGACCAGAGACCTGGCTTTACGGCCCAAACGCCTGGATAAAGCCAGGACAGGCCTGGCCTTAAGGCTCAAACGCTTGGATAAAGCATGGTTTATAGCCCAAACGCCCAGCTATAGCCTGTTAGGACCAGGCTTTACAGCCCAATCGCCCGGCCATAGCCCAATTCACTCCTCTTCGTCTCTTAAACGTATTTTCGACGTTTATGCATCCATTTAGCTCGACTTCCATCTCCAATTCACCTACACATGAAATAGACTCCATTAGGCAAATACGAAGTGTAATTTTATCATTAACGCACATAAAATGTAAGGCACATAACGTGTTAAACCATGAATTCTAGCCACACATCAATCTCAACCACCATTGTGGGTCCCATAGAGAGCTGCTTGGTGTAGTCTTGCAAAAATACGAATACCTCTCTGCTCCAACGTCGTATCGATGAACGATTTAATGTATTAGAAACTAGAATCATAGATCTCCAATTTGGTAGGTAGATAACCCCAAAAATAGAATTAAATCGAGATATGACTACATCTACATTTAACCAAATTTTCAGCATATTTATGAATGTAACTTGTGATGACCTTTGCCAACTTTTGTTCCACAACTTGCTTGACTTAAAAACATAACAAACGACTATCATACGACTAAAATAATCATAACATCACCTTATCTTGTTAAGCACCCAAGTCTCATCACAAAAGTACACGTTATAATATTCCCAACTTGTCGACATTCGACGAAACTTATTTTCTTCAATTTGTTTAGCTTCTTAGCCTTTTAACCCTCTTGGTACTTATTATCTATGATCTTAAAGACTTGTAATCTCTAATATAGCATGATTAACATACTTTATGTACTCTCAAAGATGATCTAATTTCTGAGCTTACACCAATGAGTTACGGATTCTCTTTCATACGGAGATATGGGGTGTAACATCATTCCCCCCTTTGGAACATTCATCCTCGAATGTTGACCGATGCGCTTATCAGTATCATAACCTATAGCTCTTACAAATACTTTAATGCTACCCTTTCCATCTAGGCAATTGTTCTATGAATAAAATCCAAAGGCCAAGGCATTCCCCCCTTTAGGCCTCTTTCTCCCACCACGACTTGTGGTCGGAATTCTTCCAATCTCGTAACTGTTGCGATCTTATGTCATGCAACCTGTATGACTCTATCCTTATATGTGTACCTATGTGACTCGTCTCTCCTTTTTCCTTCAGAGTTTAGTCAATCTCTAGGCCTCGCTTTGTGAACATATAAAGAACTATGGCAAGATGTCCCTCTGGTAATCTATACGTGTACTGAAGTTTTTTGCTCGGGTACAATCAAACTTACGACTATTGCTATATATTGTTTTATAGCCTCGGTTAGCTATGCTTATGGATTTACTATATCTAGGTAGCTTATACTATACCACAACACTTACTTTGATTTATTATGGCCAAGGTCTGCTGCCCAACTCCAGGTTACTCTCTCGCTGCTTATCCTATATGTATAAATTTAAGTCCCTTAATGCTTCCTCATTACTATTCATCTTAAGAATGACAACATAATCCCATCTCACACTTTGGAACATTCATCCATCTATTGTTGATTCACCTTAATTTTGATCTATTATCTACCACTGATCACTTGAAACCTCTTATGTAATATTGTCAATAGGGCTCATGTCTTATCGAGGAACATCTAGAGTTATTTGCATGATCCACTTAGGGTCAATACTATACTTCAATAACCGTATTTCATAGCATCCCAATGTGATTCACCTTATGGGGGTATTTTAATGCAGTACAATTCATGAAATCCCTTTTCTTTGAATCATTACCCAATCAAAGGACTAAATATCATCCTCTTATCTATCACAATTGCACCCTTATTCTACCACTAGGGCAGTATTCCATCTCTTCTAAATTCTCCTAGTCTTAAACTCCTCTGAGTTCACTCATGCTATACTAAGCTTCTTATAACTTATGAAAACCATTAGCTCTCTTGTTGTGATGAGTTTAATCCTGAGGACTTACCTATTCTCGTCACCTTCTCATTCACCTTTTCTTATCCTTACTCATGTCTACCTAAAACTTTGTCGCTCTACCATAGTTTAGCTTGCGACCTAAATTTATCTATTTATACTACTCGCAACCTTCCTTTAACTTGCTAGCGCCATAGATTTCCTTATGTTATTCTAGAACCTCAAACGACACATCATATCGTCTCTAACTCTTCTTTACCCTCTTAACTAGACCTCCCTGTACCTGGAAACCATAGGCTGGAGGATATTTCACTGACAACAACACTATTATTTCTTGATACAGAATTACGACGCTTCCAACCCTCTATCTGATATCAGGATTATTCGTAACCTTCTGTACTTGGGAATCTTGTACCTTCTTCACATGTACCTTACTTACCTTTAAATCTTGCATCTTATCTTCTATCTCTTTCATAACCTTCCTTCCACGTAGGGGGAATTCACATCCACACGTTAAAGCTCTACTATAATACTTGCACCTCATGTGCATACACAATCCAACGAAGGCTTCATACTGACTTCTTATGAGGTTGGTACTGTTCTAACTAGATTTATCGTAGAGCCATTATAAAATATGGCCGTTATACTATCTCTTTTGTACCTCTGATATTTAGAGTGATTCTACAATGTTATGAATCACGATTTCTATACTCATCGAGGTCTAATAATCAGACTCCTAATTCACTTAGCTGATGTAACTCTTTAGTTTCCTCTTCTATCTCAGCCTTTAAGTAGGATTACTTTATCTTCTGATCTGCAGCTCAGTGTATTAGTTATTACTTTAGCCCCTCGTGGACACTATGGAATATCCATGATATAACCTTCTAGCAATTCAAGATTTTATCTGTGACGTGGACTCAATTCTTTCTTTTAACTTATTCTGGAGTATCCTATGGCTGTATCATTGTCAACATATATGTTGTATGGATAACACTCTGACATCTTAAGTATGTTCATAACGTAACTAACTCTGGGTCATAGATATAATAATTTCTTTCGTGCCTTATCAGCTTTTGTTAATATTAAGAAATTACTTTTCTTGGTCATTCTTCCACTTGTTGCATGAATACTTGGCTTATCTTAGTGCCTACATAGATTAAAATTTTGTGCAACTCATATAATCTCGAATATTACTTTGGATTTTACTTTCCGTTCCTTAGTCACATTAGGTACAACTTTCTTATAGAGTGCATACGATGTTGTAGTGAGACTGTTGTTACAAGACCATTATTTATTTAGGTCACTATGCTTAGTTTTGAAGCCTTTTTCCTTATTTCTTCAGCTAGTCTTTCATTGTAGCATTTAGGGAAGACTCTCTGACTCTTGTAAAGTTGTGAGCTTATCCCATCATATACCTGACGGAATTTTTGATGTTCTTACTTACCTATAAATATCCTTAGTTACATACCTCTGTGCCCTTGTTCTCGTAGGGTTACTCCTGAACTCAAATTTTTTTTGTCTCCCTCGTGGAACTCTCTTTTATTTCCGTAACATTTTTACGACAACTCTAACTACCTCAACTCCTCTCTAAATATTTCTCAAGGATTACAATGTTGTATCTCCGAGACTGAATTCCCTATGCTGGGGTTCACTAGGTTTATCTTGCATGATATGTTGATTTATCTGTATCCTCTTGTCTAGCCATAACTAGGCTCTTCCTGAATCAACTACTAACTACTCGTTGGTCTATTCTCATATCTATATTCCGTGTAATCTCTCTTGGGTTGTTTCCTTTGTCTTAACTTACCTCTCGCGCTAGCTCCTTATGTATCAAGTGTTCAGTCACACTTATTTATCAATAACATCCTGGGAGGGAACCCTTAATGCATCTTCCAGCCATCGTGCTTGTATAATGTTCTGGAGTCATAACATATATGTAGGATCTGAATAAATGCAATCTCACCCCTTTTGCCTTTTTACTACATTCTTCCTTTACTTGTCCATAGTACCTCTTCATCGTTGGCATCTTTCCACATCTTCACTGACTCTTACTCGCCTTGCAGTGACCCTTCTCTACCAGGGATAAATGAATTTCTTACGTGCGAGGTTGATACCTAGTGCAATTGGCACACTTAGACCCTTAAGCATGACTCTGCTCACATTGCTTGCTTTAGGGAAACGTCTTCCTGAATGACCTTTAAAGGTTATTCTTCCATTGTCCATTCTATCATTTCTGGAACACGATTTCTGAAATTCTTATGATGCCGACTATTATCGAATCCGTTGGTCCCTAAATCATGTTCGATTTTTTTTCTTGTTTGCTAGCCTATGCTGATTTCTATTATTCCGGGGGGGGGTCTAACTTAGCCTTCTGGTAATTACTTTGGAGTCGCCAACCCATTTTCTTGAAATGAGGATATGACTTTATGGCTTATATCTTTTATAGTCTCAAGGTATGTCACCTATTGTCTTTTCCTTTACTTGACTATAGACTATGTCATCCTGTCAAAATATGATTTACTGTTACCACCCTTTTATCATATCTTACTCGTAATGATTCCTTTACTCTCTTCTTATTCTCCTGCTAATATCTCTGTTTAGTACCTTATTCTAAAATCTTCAACAAATCATTCCTTCACTTTTATCTCCCTTTGCTTCATCTCATTAGCTCTTCGGGTCGCCTACTATTCTCTTTTTACTAGGGGCAAGAGTCATACTAAAGTAAATATTTATCCCTTCTAGGATGCCACTACATGTCTTCTAATACTTTTGAACGTTCTAATATTCATATCTAACTGTACTATTCTAGAGTGCACCATCTGGTATGCACGATCTAATAGGGCCTCAAACAGGGCCACGTCGTCAAGAATTCTCTCTCTACTAATGCCCTTACCTGCTGTTGTATTAGACCTCTATCTAGCTGTAAGTTTTCAAATTGCAAGTATCTCTATAATTAGCAAACATAAGTCTTGGCTCGAACTCTTATGATTCAGCTCTATAGCATGATGTGGATATGAAAGAAGGGTAACAGACTCCTAAATGCCTTGTAGCTTTCTATTTATATAATATGGTGCACAACACGTCTAAAAACAAGGCTCTACTAGACATGGCTAGTGCATTCCCTAGGACAGAACTGCTCTGATACCAAGTTTGTCACGCCCCAAACCTGAAGAGGCATAGTCGGCACCCGGTGCCATACTCAGCCCGAGCGTACCACTCTGTAACTTTGAACTATAGAGGGGTAACCCTCAACTTAGGACGATGAGCCATATTCTGAATAATCTGAAAATAACGTCTCTCTCATCTGAGGGGTAAATATACCCAAAAGCTGATATATATAATTGTGCAGGCCGACGAATCCGCCATGAACATCTACTACTATACAAAATATACAGGACTCGTCTACAAGCCTCTAGAGATATCTGAATTGTACCATGGTTGGGACAGGGCCTCGACCTACCCATCAAACCTGTATATATAAAATGGACTCCAAGGTCTAGAACTAGTAACTCCGCGGAAGTGGAGCTTACTAACCAAGCTGACATTTGACTCTGTCTGCTTGGAGGGTCTATCCAACTATCAATCAGGACCTGCAGGAATGAAATGCAGCGTCCCTGGCAAAAGGGAAGTCAGTACGAAATAATGTACCGAGTATGTAAGGAAACAGAATAACTGAAAGCTGACACTGAACTGATAATATAATAACTGAAAGTAACTGGGAGTCAAAGATAATCTGAAGATATGCTTACCTGCTAATACTGACTCAACTCTCTCAATATAGTAAGTAAATCAGTTGTCCGGCCTTATAAGGCTCGGTATGTGTAACTGCTATGCCATAGTAGGCTCGCTTATAGGCACTCGGACATACTAGGCTCTGTATCTTGGCCATTCTGGGCTTGCTCATAGGCACTCGGCCACAGTAGGCTCGGTATATAACTTACCATATGACCAGAGGTTGCCCAATAAGGGAGAATTCTGTAACTTATGAGACTAGGATAATATGAATAAATTCAGGAATACGAACATTTCTTTATGTCTCGTTATCAAACACATGTAGGTAAGATATCATGCCAAAACGAAGGAAAGGTTTAGCCTTAACATACCTTAACCTCGTTGAGTCCTTAATAGCTTCCAAGCAACTCTTCAAACAACTCAACTCAGTCTTAGCCAGTAGCAACAACTTGAAATTTCAGCTAACACAGCCCACAACTATCCTCAATGACAACACAACCTAAAAGAGGTGTTGTTTTTCACTAGAACTAAATTTTGATGATGCAATATGGTGTAATCCATTTGCAAGACTTGAAATAACCTAGGGTTGATATGAAAACCTAGTGCGACGGGATTCCCGATACTTGGTTTGTGTTGTTTGCCCTTTATTTGGGTCTTGGATCACGAGAGAACCTTGAGAATGTATTTTGGTGTCTAGGGTCTAAAGATACTGAAAAATAATCAGTTAAAATGGGGTTTAGGCGTCTTATATATATATATCAATATATCTCAACCGCCATTGTGGGTCCCATAGAAAACTGCTTGGTATAATCTCGCGAAAATACGAATATCTCTCTGCTCCGATGTCGTATGGATGAATCTTCAATTTGGTAGGTAGATCACCCCATAGTTCGAAGTACATTAGGAGAAAATAGATTCTACATTTGACCAAATGCTTAGCATATTTATGAATGTAACTTGTGATGACCTTTGCCAACTTTTGTTCCACAACTTGATTGACTTAGAAACATAACACGCGACTATCATACTACTATAATAACTCATAACATCACCTCCTTATCTTGTTAAGCACCCTAGTATCATCACAAAAGTATACTTTATAACATTCCCAACTTGGATATTTGACGAAACTTATTTTCTTCAATTTGTTTAGATTCTAAGCCTTTCAAACCTCTCGGTACTTGTTATCCATGATCTTAAAGATTTGAAATCTCTAAGGTAACATGATTAACTTGCTTTATGTACTCTCAAAGATGATCTCATTTCTGAGCTTACATCAATTGACTTACGAATACTCTTTCGTACGAAGATATGGGGTGTAACACATACCTTCTCAAAGACGAGGTAACTAAGCTTCTTAAAATAGGGTCCATCCGGGAAGTCAAATACCCCGAATGGCTAGCAAACATAGTAGTAGTCCCTAAGAAAGGGAACATACTAAGACATTGTGTGGACTACAAAGATTTAAATAAAGCATGCTCCAAAGATTCTTTTCAATTGCCCAACATCGATCGCATGATCGATCCCACGGGTGGCCACGAGATCCTCAGTTTTCTTGATGCCTATTCTGGGTACAACCGAATACAAATGAACCCGGATGATTAGGAAAAGACCTCGTTCATTACTAAATATGGCACCTACTGCTATAATGTAATGCCATTTGGATTAAAAGTGTTGGTTCCACTTACAAATGCCTAGTAAACCGAATGTTCGAAGAACAAATAGGGAAATCTCTGGAGGTTTATATTGATGATATGTTAGTTAAGTCTCTATGAGCAGCTGCGAGCAGAGGGCCATTTGAAGCATCTGCAGAAAACCTTCAGTATATTGAGGAAATACAACATGAAGCTGAATCCGGAAAAATGCGCGTTCGGGGCCGGGTCAGGCGAATTTCTCACATTCATGGTGTACAACTGATGAATCGAGATCAACCCCGACAAGATCAAAGTTAGAGGACATCACGGTAGTAGACAATGTGAAGGCCGTGCAGAGGCTAACCAGGCGCATAGCCGCCCTGGCGATATTCATCTCGAGGTCCTTCGATAAGAGTCATCGATTTTTCTCGTTGCTGAAGAAGAAAGACAACTTCACATGGACTTCGAAATACCAACAGGACTTGGAAGATCTTAAACGATACTTATCGAGCCCGCCGTTTCTCCACACGGCGAGGGAAGACGAACAACTGTACTTATATTTGGCAGTATCAGAGAGAGCGATAAGTAGAGTCCTAGTTTAGGAAGAACAAGGTACACAATTTCCGATTTATAATGTTAGCCGGACCTTGGGTGAGGACGAAACTGGATATCCCCACCTAGAAAAATTGGAGCTCGCTTTGATAAGCGCCACTAAGAAATTGGAACCGTACTTCTAATGTCACCCTATATGTTTTGTGACAACTTATCCATTGTGAAATACAATGCATAAAATCGAACTTTCGATACGGTTGGACAAATGGTCCGTAGAAATAAGCGGGTACGATATTGAATATCGACCCCGAACAACCATTAAGTCTCAAATTTTGGCAAACTTCATGGTTGACTTCACGCCGGCCCTAATACCCGAGGTCGAAAGAGAGTTGTTGGTAAACTCGGGAATGTCCTGGGGAATATGGACCCTCTTTACAAATGGTGCATCGAACGCAAAGGGGTTCGGACTCGGCATCATACTAAAACCACCCACAGGCAACGTGGTTAGACAATCTATTAAAACTGTGAAGTTGACTAACAATGAGGCCGAAAATAAGGCCATGATTGCATGTCTTGAACTAGCCAAAGGCTTGGGGGCAGAGGTGATCAAAGCCAAGTGCGACTCCCTCCTTGTGGTGAATCAAGTTAACGAACGTTCGAAGTTAGAGAAGAATGAATGCAAAGGTACCTAGATAAGATACAAGTAGATTTACATCGATTTAAGGAATGGACTTTGCAGCACGTGCCTCGAGATCAAAATAGTGAGACTGATGCCCTCGCAAACTTATCGGTCGAGGACGACGAGCTCAACTAAGAGGCCGTTGTGCAGCTCATGAGGTCTCTAGTCAAAGAAGTCCACGTGAAGATAAACTCCACAAGCTTAACCTTGGATTGGAGAAATAAATACATAGAGTATTTGAAGACCGGGAAAGTTCCCTCAGATACAAAAGAATTGATGGCCCTGCGCACATAGGCAACCTAATTCACTTTGTCCGAAGATAGACCTTGTTCGGAAGAATGTTCGATGGCCCACTAGCGATATGTCTAGGACTGGGAGATACCGAGTATGTTCTGAGGGAAGTTCACGGGGGAACTTGCGGAAACCATTGTGGCGCTGAATCATTGGTTCAAAAGGTAATAAGAGCCAACTATTACTAGATCGACATGGAAAAAGATGCAAAAGAGTTTGTTCGAAAATGTGACAAAGGCCAAAGACATGCACCGATAATTCACCAACCCGGGGAACTACTGCATTCAGTCTTGTCACCATGACCATTCATTAAGTGAGGAATATGTATCGTTGGCGCCCTTCCATGGTCACCAGGTAAAGCTCAATTTATCTTATTTATGATTGATTATTTTTCTAAGTTGTTTGAAGTACAGGCATACGAGAAGGTTAGGGAGAAGGAGGTCCTCGACTTCATTTTGGACCACATCATATGTCGACAACAGGAAACAGTCCATCGGCAACAAGGTGACCAAGTTTCTCGAAGATCATAAAATCAAAAGAATCTTATCAACGCCTTATCATCCTAGCGGAAATGGGCAAGACGAATCCACCAATAAAACCATCATCCAAAACCTTAAGAAGAGGTTAACGGACGCCAAAGGGAAATAAAAGGAGATCCTACCCAAAGTCCTTTGGGCGTACCGCACGATTGTTAAGACCAGTACCGGGGCTACTCCATTCTCATTTAGTTTATGGCACCGAAGCCCTAATTCTGGTCAAAGTCGGGGAGCCAAGTATTAGATACCGATATGCAACAATGCGATCAAATGACAAGGCTATGAATACGAGCTTGGAGCTATTGGACGAAAGGCGCGAAACTGCTCTTCTTCGTTTGGCCGCTCAAAAACAATGGATCGAGAGGTACTACAATCGAATAACCAACCTTTGATATTTTAATTTCGGGGACATAGTGCTAAGGAAAGTCACCCTAAACACCCGAAATCCGAACGAAGGGAAATTGGGTCCGAATTGGGAAGGACCGTTCGGGATTCTCGAAGTCACCGGGAAATGTCCTACAAGCTCGGAACGATAAACGGAGAACAACTACCGAGTATTGGAATATACCTTACCTAAAACTTTATTTCGGACTAACACTTGCAGGTGATCAACAAGAAGCGGCACGAAGTCTTTAGGTCTGAAAGCACGTGTTGCACTCTTTTTTCCTTAGACCAGTTTTGTCCCAAATGGGGTTTTTAGTAAGGTTTTTAACGAGGAAAAAATGGATCGTGCTAACTTAGAATTAAGCCCGATTGTGAATCGTCCCTGAAGATCAATTCCACAATATTTGAGGTTCCTTTACAATCAATCTTGAATACTGGGGGGATGGGATTACCCTAGATATGCACTACCTTCGGATACCAACTCAACCGAGGTAATTACTTCATAAAGGAAGGGTCTCGATAGATAGGATTTATTGTAAGGGCCAAATGTTCTATCGCACCGTGCTCACATAGATTGCTCGAGCCCTGGAATAAAACATGTATGCATGTATAACTGTGTTGCACAAGAATAAATAGAAATACTTTCCTCGCAATCATCTTATGTTTTTCCTTTTTCATCCTTTTAAAAGTTTCGTATTTCCGATCTTCTGAAAATAATGAGCCCAAAGGCAATCCATAACCTGAATACGATCAACCACTCCCTCACTCAGGGACTGCCGTCCGAAAAACTCGAACATTCCAAGTCACCGGGCCATGGGGGCATAAGACCTATTAGGTAACTCCCCAATTTTAAAGGCCATGGCCACCCCACCCGGGGACTATTATTTTGGGCAAGCTCGGATAGCTCGAGAAACAATCCCAATAGGCAGCTCCCAAATTAAAAGGCTACGGCAAAATTAACATGGCTCGGAGACGTCCAAAACCCGTAACAAAAACTAGGCCTTTGAAAATGAAAAACTTTCACAACCGGTTCTAAAAGTTGCCCTTGACAAAGCTATGAACTTAAGATATTTCAGGTGAACATTTTCGGTAACACCGAAACCCTATAATGCCTTAACTCAGAAAGGCAATAAAAGTGTGGTTTGTTCAAACCTTCGAACACAACCTTATTATTTCATGCTAATGCATTTCGACCTTTACAAATACAAATAAAGCAAAGAAGAAATTTGAAAGCCATGAAAAGGAAAAGCCTTATATATATATCAAATATTTACAAGGGATGAATAGCCCCGTTATATGTTATATACAAAGGCCAAATTGCCTTGACAAAAAAGACAGTACAATTTTTTTCTAAAATGACCTAATCTTCTCCGGGGGCTGCGCCATCGCCTTCGGGGACTTCTTTGCCATCGGATTCTCCCGACTCTTCGGACGCATCGAAATCCTCTTTGAGAAAAGCTAGCCTCCGAGCATTGGCTTCACATGTCTTGGCGTTCTTAATTTCTGTCACGACCCAGATTTCCCATCGTCCGGACCGTGACAGCGCCTAACATCGCGCACTCGCTAGGCAAGCCAACGCTAGAGTTCTATTTACCTTTTTCCGTTACTTTTTCTTTTATAATCAAAATTCAACAAGCTAACGCAATGAAATAAAAGCAAAAGTACATAATTAACCGATTATCCTTGCAATATTAATAAGACCAAAACTATTACCACCCAGAAACTGGTGTCACAACTAAGAAACATTCTGTGAATATCTACAAGTATGAGTTTGAAAGAAGAATACATTTGTCTCGAAAGAGAAGTAAAAAAGAAATGTAAAGCATAGGAGGGGACGCCAAGGCTTGCGGACGCCTGCAGGACTACCTTGGGTCTCCCGTACGAATAACTGTAACCGACCTCTCGATCAGCCACAATCAGCTCCAAAATTTGCACAGAAGTGTAGAGTGTAGCATCAATACAACCGAACCTATGTGCTGGTAAGTGCCGAGCCTAACCTCGACGAGGTAGTGACGAGGCTACGGCGAGGCATTTAGAATATAACCTGTATTCATTTTATAATAATGCAAAAAGGAAGTACGAAATAAAATAGAACAGTAACTTGCAGTAAATAGATACGAAACCCATTTATCTTGCTAGTACTCAGCTATAACCAATCCTTAAGAAAGTTCCAATGCTACAGAATGAAATCACAGTAGAAGCAACACAAATAAACAATCAAATAATACGGCGTGCATCCCGATCCCACCATATAATCAGTAACAATATGAACATTCATCCTTATTCCTCTTGTTGCGGCGTGCAACCCGATCCCACTTGTCCACCCTTATTGCTCCTCAATATATCACCCTTATTCCTCCTGTTGCGGCGTGCAACCCGATCCCACATGTCCACGCTTATTACTCCTTGTTGAGGCGTGCAACCCGATCCCACCAGACAATCATCAGTCACATATAAGAATAAATGTTTCACAATTTAGAATAAATGTTTCACAATTTAGCTCAAACCATCTGAAACATGTATGCCTCAAACCAATGTAAACGGAAAACAAAACAATTAGGGAACTTCACCAATTATTACTACACAGCGAGACCAACCGGAATGTACCATGAAACACTGACAACCAGCTTAACCATTAATGTACCACAATGAAACTACGGAACAACTAATACTTTCAGATAAGTAAAACAATATCTAACAAAAGTAAGTAGACATAGAAGCATCAATAAGCATGAAAAGGTTCAGACATGAAGATAATAAATTGGGAACGGGGAAGGGAGCAGGCTAAACAAGTAATTTGGCGGCACATAAGTACTCGTCACCTCGCCTATACGCCACACACATGAAATTTCACATAGAAATTAAGTCAGGGATTCCTAATCCCTCAAGTCGAAGTTAGACCAAACACTTACCTCAATCAGACGGCCAACTCAACTCTCAATTATCATTTTTCCTCTATTTTCCACCTCCGTACCACTCGTATCTAGTCAATATTAGCTTAATAACATCAATTATTGCTTAAGAAATCAACTCCAATGCATAATTATAAGTTTCCCAACATTTTCCCCAAAAGTAAAAAATCGACCCCGGGCCCGCTTGGTCAAAACTCGAAATTTGGACCAAAACCCGATTACCCATTCACCCCCGAGCTCGGATGTACAATTGGTTTTGGAATCCAACCTCAATTTGAGGTCTAAATCTCCAAATTTCGAAAACCCTAAGTTCTACCCAAAAACCCCCAATGCTTTGCCCGGAAGCGATGATGAACAAGCTTCTTTTCCGCCACCACCAACGGAAATTTCTCCGAACGTTGAAGGATTTATGAAGTTTGTAAGAGATACCATGTAACTTGTATAAACAAAAATTATAATGCATTATGTAACTTGTATTTTGGCACATCTTGATTAGTTTCTTTTTCTTCTCAATGGTGGTATTAGCACCTGGTTGTGCTCATTCCATTGGGAGGAGGAAGACTAAGAAAGATATTGTCATGTTTTATTAATGTCATAATAATAAAAANCCCCCACACACATATATATATATATATATATATATTAATTTACAAGAAATTGCCTTAGATAAACTTTTTTTTTTAAAATAGTCCAGGCCCACTTAGTTAGCCTCGGGACCAGTCCACTTAGCCCGGGACCATTAGTTAGTAGTCCCGGTCCCGAGTCGGTTACTACCAAAAATCTCGCGAAGCCCGGGCCCACTTAGGACCGGCCCACGAAGCCCAAGCCCGGGCCCGACCCTCATTACACCCTTAATGCTAGGTTGAAATCTTGATAAAAGAAGTGAAAGATTGAAAGGATGGAGTTAAGAATCACTTACATATGATTTGAGGAAGAACTTGCCTTTGAAAAATCACCTAAGGGGTTTGGGAGTGTTTTCAAAGATTGAAAAATGAGAAAATCCTGTCTAAGTACCCAGGTTATCAGCTGCGGATGTCGCATATGCGACCAGAGCTTCGCAATTGAGAAGCTCGCAAATGCGAGAAAGGTGTCGCAAATGTGAACCTATTGCATTTCTGCTGCTGCCGCAAATGCGAACCTTTTGGTCGCAAATGCGAAGAATTGCTTTAGCCAGTTCCCATCGCAAATGCGAGACTCCTATCGCAATTGCGATTGCTAGCCTTCCACTAATGCGACCTCATTCTCACAAATGCGAACCTAGGCTGATCTAGGCATTTATCGCAAATGCGAATAAATTGTTCGCAAATGTGAACCTGGCAGAAAATGCGGATGTTCGCAAATGCAAACACTGACCTTGCAATTGCGAGATCAGTGGCCAGTTCCCAGAAAATGCAGACACCAGAAAAATTCTAAGTCTAACTCACTCCGTGGCCCATCGAAACTCACCCGAGCCCTCGGGGCTCCAACCCAAACGTGCACACAACTCTAAAAACATCCTGCAGACTTGCTCCTGCGATCAAATTGCTAAAATAACACCTAAAACTACGAATTTAGCCTCAAAACTCATGAATTCCTCAAGAACATATCAAATTCAGTATCTTCTCAACCGGACATCCGAATCACGTCAAATAAACTCCAATTTCCACCAAATTTCATAGACATGACATGTATGTCATAATAGACCTTTACCGGGCTGCGGAACAAAAATACGGGCCCGATACCAATGAGTTCGAATAATAATCAATTTCTTTAATTCTATGGATTTTCAATCTTACAATTTTCATAAAAAATTCATTTCTCGAGCTTGGGACCTCGGAATTCTATTCTGGGCATATGCCCAGGTCCCATATCTTATTACGAACCCACTAGGACCGTCGGAACATGGGTTCGGGTCCATTTATTCAAAATGTTGACCAAAGTCAACTAAAATTCATTTTAAATTTCAAAAATTATTATTTCTTCTATTTTTCACATAAATGCTTTCCGAAATGAATGCCGGACTGTGCACACATATCGAGGAGGATAATTATAAGATTTTTAAGCCTAATGAGCGTGGAATAAGTCCTAAAACACAATATGACCCCTTGGGTCATCACAATCTCCACCTCTAAAACAATCGTTCGTCCTCGAACGGACATAGAAAAGTACCTGAACCGGTGAACAAGTGTGGATATCTACTCCGCATTTCCGGCTCGGACTCCCAAGTAGCTGCCTCAATAGGCTGACCTCTCCACTGCACTCGAACTAAAGGATAACTCTTCGACCTCATATGTAGAACCTTCCGATCTAGAATGTCTATCGGCTCCTCCTTATAATTCAAATCCTTGTCCAACTGGATAGAGGTGAAGTCTAATACGTGGGACAGTCACCATGATACTTCTAGAGCATGGACACATGAAATACTGGATGAACTAAGGATAACCCTAGAGGCAATGCAATTCTATAAGCCACCTCCCCCACTTTCTCGAGAATCTTAAACGGCCCGATATACCTTGGGCTCAACTTGCCCTTTTCCCCAAATCTCATGACACCCTTCATGGGCGATACCCGCAGTAATACTCTCTCCCCGACCATGAATTCCACATCACGAACCTTAAGGTCGGCATAACTCTTTTGCCTGGACTGAGCTGAACGAATGCGATCCTGAATGATCTTGACCTTGTCCAAGGCCCCCTGTACCAAATTTGTACTCTACAACCGAGCCTCCCCGGCTCGGCGATCTACATCGTCTACCATATAATGCCTCATAGGGGGGTATCTAAATGCTCGACTGGTAGCTATCATTTTAGGCAAACTCCGCTAACGGCAAAAACTGGTCCCAAGAACCTCCAAAGTCAATGACATAGGCGCGAAGCATATCCTCCAAGATTTGAATAGTACGCTCGGACTGTCCGTCCGTCTGAGAATGAAATGATGTACTTAACTCAACCCACGTACTCAACTCACGCTGAACTGCCCTCCAAAAGTGCGAGGTAAACTACGTACCTCGATCAGAAATGATTGACACGGGCACACCGTGCAGATGGACGATCTCCCGAATATAAATCTCTGCTAACCGCTCCGAGGAATAGGTGACTGCCACACGAATGAAGTGCGTTGACTTAGTCAGCTTATCCACAATAACCAACAGAGCGTCGAACTTCCTCTGAGTCCGTGGGAGTCCAACAACAAAGTCCATAGTGATACGCTTCCACTTCCACTCAGGAATCTTTATCTACTAAAGTAAACCACCGGGTCTCTGGTGTTCATACTTCACCTTTTGACAATTCAGGCACCGAGCTACATAAGCCACTATATCATTTTTCATCCTCCTCCACCAATAATGCTGTCGCAGGTCCTAGTACATCTTGGCAGCGCCCGGGTGGATAGAATACCGAGAACTGTGAGCCTCCTCAAGGATCAACTCACGATGCCCATCAACATTAGGCACACATACCCGACCCTGCATCCTAAAAACACTGTCATCCCCAACTTAACCTTCTTGGCACCACCGTGCCAAACTGTATCCTAAGGGCCATCAAGTGAGGGTCATCATACTGCCGATCTCTGATACGCTAAAACAAGGAAGATCGAGTGACTGTACAAGCCAAAACACGGTGGGGCTCTGAAATATCCAACCTCACAAACTGATTGGCCAAAGTCTGAATATCTGAAGCTAGCGATCTCTCACCGACCGGGATGAAAGCAAGGCTGCCATACTCACTGTCTTCCTACTCAATGCATCGGCCACCACATTGGCCTTTCCCGGATGATAAAATATCGTGACGTCATAGTCTTTCAATAGCTCTAACCATCTCCTCTGCCTCAAATTGAGATCCTTTTCCTTGAACAAATACTGAAGGCTGCGATGATCCATGAAAACCCCACATGGCATGCCATAAAGATAGTGCCTCCAGATATTCAACGCGTGAACAATGGCTGCCAACTCTAAGTCATGAACAAGGTAATTTTTCTCATGAACCTTCAACTGGCGAGACACATATGCAATCACCCTACCCTCCTACATCTATACCGCTCCAAGCCCAACATGGGAGGCATCACAATATACCGTGTAAGATCCTGAACCTGATGGTAATAATAACACCGGTGCTGTAGTCAAAGCTATCTTGAGCTTCTGAAAGCTCGCCCTACACTCATACGACCATCTGAGTGGGGCACCTTTCTGGGTCAACTTGATCATCAGGCTTCTATAGATGAAAACCCCTCTACAAACCGACGGTAATAATCCGCCAAACCCAAGAAGCTCCTGATCTCTGTAGCTGAAGTGGGTCTAGGCCAGTTCTTGACTGCCTCAATATTCTTAGGATCCACTTGAATAACCTATGCTGATACAACGTGACCCAAGAAAGCAACTGAATCCAACCAAAACTCGCACTTCAAAAATTTAGCATACAACTGACTGTCACTGTCCCTCAAAGTCTATAACACTATCCGGAGGTGCTGCTCATGCTTCTCCCGGCTGCGGGAGTATATCAAAATGTCATCAATAAACACAATCACAAATGAATCTAGGTAAGGCTTGAAAACTCGGTTCATCAAGTCCATAAATGTTGCGGGGGCATTGGTCAACCCAAAGGACATCACCAAACACTCATAGTGTCCATATCGCGTCCGAAAAGCTGTCTTAGGGAGATCAGACGCCCTAATACTCAACTGATGGTAGCCAGATCTCAAGTCAATCTTTGAAAATACCTTAGCACCCTGAAGCTGGTCAAACAAGTCATCAATCCTCGTCAACAGATACTTGTTCTTGATTGTGACCTTGTTCAACTGCTGATAATCTATACACATCCTCATTGACCCATCCTTCTTCTTCACAAACAAAACCAGTGCACCCCAGGCTGAGACACTAGGTCTAATGAAGCCCTTATCATGCAAATCCTGTAACTGTTCCTTCAACTCTTCCAACTCTGGCGAGGCCATCCGGTATGGCGGAATAGAAATGGGCTGGGTGCCCCGAGCCACATCAATTCAAAAGTCAATATCCCTATCGGGTGGCATCCCCAGCAGGTCTGTAGGAAATACCTCAGGAAACTCTCGAACAATAGGCATGGAATCCATAGAAGGAACCTCAGCACTAGAATCACGAACATAAGCCAAATAGGCCAAACATCCCTTCTCAAGCATACGCCGAGCCTTCATATAAGAAACAATTCTGCTGGAAGAATGACCAGGGTCCCCCTCCACTCTAATCGAGGCAATCCTGGCAAGGCTAAGGTCACTGTCTTGGCATGACAGTCCAATATAGCATGATAAGGTAACAACCAATTTATGCCCAATATAACATCGAAATCAACCATATCAAAAAGCAAAAAGTCTACACTAGTCTCAAGACCCCCAATAACGACCAAACACGAGAGATAAACACGATCTACCACAATAACATCCCCCAAGGGTGTGGAAACATATACAGGGACACTCAAGGAATCACGGGGCACAACCAAATATGGAGCAAAATGAGAGGACAAATAAGAGTAAGTAGACCCCCCATCAAATAGGACTGAAGCATCTCTACTACAAACTGAAACAATACCTGTGATAATAGCATCGGAGGATGCAGCCTCAGGCCTGGCTGGGAAGGCATAACACCGGGGCTGGGCCCCACCACCCTGAACCATATCTCTGGGACGACCTCTGACAGGCGGGCCTCCACCTATAGCATCTTGACCTCCACCTCTAACAGTCTGACCCCTACCTCAAACTGTAGGGCCTCTACCTCTAGCTGGCTGAGCAGGCGGTGCAGCAACTGGTGCCGGAACCATGGCACGGGAACCCTGATACTATGGATGAACACCCAATAATCTTGGACAGGCTCTCCGAATATGCCCATAATCACCACACTCAAAACACCTATCCTGATACTAAGGCTGTGAAAAGTGAGACTGACCCTGACGAGCCGACTAACCACGATAAAAACTCTGAAGAGGAGGTGCTCTGATAGGAGTTTGTGGTGCACTGTAGGCTGGCTGCCTAGAAGGAGGTACATAAGAACCACGACCACATGGGGTACCGTGGGATGCCTGGAGAGCTGAGTGGAATGGCCTCTACCAAAAGTACCCCTGCCTCCAGATGAGGCGTCGTTGCAACCACCAGAATGACGAGGTCTCTTATCTGACCCCTGACCTCCCTGTCCAAGAACGATCTCTACCCACCTGGCCACATTGGCCGCATCCTGGAAAGAAATCTTGCTCCTAGTCTCCTTGGCCATCTGCAATCTAATAGGCTGAGCAAGATCCTCAATGAAACTCCTAACCTTGTCTCTCTCGGTGGGAAGCAGGAGAATATCATGGCGGGCCAAATCCACGAACCAAGTCTCATACTGAGTAACAATCATGCTGCCCAGGTGCCCTGCTGCTCTGCTGGAGATGCTCAAACTGACGGTGGCGCTCCTCTCTCGTAGTGATAGGCAGAAACTTCTCCAAGAAGAGATGTGAGAACTGATCCCATGTAAGATCAGGAAACCCGACTGGTCTAGTCAATAAATAATTCCTTCACCATTTCTTGGCGGAACCGGTCATCTGAAAAGCAGCGAAATCGACCCCATTGGTCTCAAAAATACCCATGTTCTGAAGAACCTCATGGCAACTATCAAGATACTCCTGGGGGTCCTCTAAAGTGGCACCGCTGAAATGAACTAGGAAAAGCTTGATAAACCTATCCAATCTCCACAGAGCATCGAAGGACATATCTTCCCCATTAAGGGGCGGTGCTGCAACAACTGGCTGAACTACCCCAACTGGATGATTTGCTGGAGTCTGAAACTGGGGAGCCATCTGCTCCGGAGTATGAGCGGCAGGAGTTTGGGCTCCTACTCCAGCCTGAGATACGGCTGGTGCCATGGGGAATGCGCCAGTCTGAGCTACACTCTCCATAAGGCCCACTAGTCGGACCAAGGCATCCTGAAGCACTGGGGTAGCGATAAACCCCTCTGGGACCTGAGCTGGTCCTGCTGGAATGGTCTGAGCTGGAGCCCCATCATCGAACTCCACCCGAGGCTCCGCAGCTGGAGATGTTGCTCGGGCCCTGGGCTGAGCCCTACCTCGGCCCCTGGCAGGGCCTCGACCCCTGGCACGGCCTCGGCCTCTGCCCCTCGTAGGAGCTGCTGCTGGAGGGCTCGACTGTTGATCAGTAGAAGAAGAAGTACGTGTCCTCGCCATATGCGAGAGAATAGGAATATGAGAGTTCAGTCAGTATTGGGATAACAAGAATCACACGACAGAGTTGAATAAAAAGTGAACTTGTTCCTAACTTTATAGCCTTTCGGAGATAACTACAGACGTCTCCGTACCGATCCCTTAGACTCTACTAAGCTTGTCCGTGAATGATGAGACCTAGGCAACCTAGTTCTCTGATACCAACTTGTCACGACCCGGATTTCCCACCATCCGGACCGTGATGGCGCCTAACATCGCACTCGCTAGGCAAACCAACATTAGCCCCATGTACTGGTAAGTGTTGAGCCTAACCTCGACGATGTAGTGACGAGGATATGGCGGGGCATTTACAATATAACCTGTATTCAGTTTATAATAAAGCAAAAAGGAAGTGCAAAATAAAATAGAACAGTAACTTGCAGTACATAGATACAGAACCCAGTTATCTTGCTAGTACTCAACTATAACCAATCCTTAAGTAAGTTTCAATGCTACAGAATGAAATCACAGTAGAAGAAACACAAATAAACAATCAAATGATGCGGCATGCATCCCGATCCCACCATATAATCAGTAACAATATGAACATTCACCCTTATTACTCCTGTTGCGGCGTGCAACCCGATCCCACCTGTCCACTCTTATTTCTCCTCAATATATCACCCTAATTCCTCCTGTTGCGACGTGCAACCCAATCCACCTGTCCACCTTTATTACTCCTTGTTGCGGCGTGCAACCTGATCCCACCAGACAATCATCAGTCACATATAAGAACAAATGTTTCAAAATTAAGCTCAAACCCTCCGAAACATGTATGCCTCAAACCAATGTAAACGGAAAACAAAACAATTAGGGAATTTCACCAATTATTACTACACAGCGAGACCAACCGAAATGTACCATGAAACACTGACAACCAGCTTAACCATTAATGTACCACAATGAAACTACGTAACAACTAATACTTTCAAATAAGTAAAACAATATCTAACAAAAGCAAGTAGCCATAAAAGCATCAATAAGCATGAAACAATTATGACAGGAAGATAATAAATTGGGAACAGGGAAGGGAGCAGGCTAAACAAGTAATTTGGAGGCGCATAGGTAGTCGTCACCTCACCTATACGCCACACACATGAAATTTCACATAGAAATTAAGTCAGGGATTCCTAATCCCTTAAGTCAAAGATAGACCAAACACTTACCTCAATTCGACGGCCAACTCAACGCTTAATTATCGCTTTTCCTCTATTTTCCACCTCCGGATCACTCGTATCTAGTCAATATCAACTTAATAACATCAATTATTTCTAAAGAAACCAACTCCAATGCATAATTATAAGTTTCCTAAAATTTTCCCCAAAAGTCAAAAATCGAACCGGGCTCACTTGGTCATAACTCGAAATTCGGACCAAAACCCGATTACCCATTCACCGCCGAGCCCGGATGTACAATTTGTTTTGGAATCCAACCTCAATCTGAGGTCTAAATCTCCAAATTTCGAAAATCCTAAGTTCTACCCAAAAACCCCCAATTCCACCATGAAAATCCTAGATTCTAGGTTGAAATCTTGATAAAAGAAGTGAAAGATTGAAAGGATTGAGTTAAGAATCACTTACCTATGATTTGGGGAAGAACTTGCCTTTGAAAAATCGCCTTAAAGGGTTTGGGAGTGTTTTGAAAGATTGAAAAATGAGAAAAACCCGTCTAAGTACTCAGTTTATCAGTTGCGGATGTCGCATTTGCGACCAGGGCCTCGTAATTGCGAAGCTCGCAAATGCGAGAAAGGTGTCGCAAATGCGAACCTATCGCATTTCTGCTATTGTCGCAAATGCGAACCTTTTGGTCGCAAATGCGAAGAATTGCCTTGCCCAGTTCCCATCACAAATGCGAGACTTCTATCGCAATTGCGATTGCTGGCCTTCCGCAAATGCGACCACATTGTCACATATGCGAACCTAGGCTGATCTAGGCATTTATCGCAAATGCGAATAAATTGTTCGCAAATGCGAACCTGTCAGAAAATGGGGATGTTCGCAAATGCGAACACTGACCTCGCAATTGCGAGATAACAGGCCAGTTCCCAAAAAATGCAGACACCAGAAAAATTCTAAGTCTAACTCACTCTGTGGCCCATCTGAAACTCTCCCGAGCCCTCGGGCCTCCAACCCAAACATGCACACAAGTCTAAAAACATCCTACAGACTTGCTCGTCCGATCAAATTGCTAAGATAACACCTAAAACTATGAATTTAGCCTCAAAACTCATGAATTCCTCAAGAACATATCAAATTCAGTATCTTCTCCACCGGATGTCCGAATCACGTCAAATAAACTCTGATTTCCACCAAATTTCGCAGACATGACATATATGTTATAATAGACCTATACTGGGCTCCGGAACCAAAATACGGGCCCGATACCAATGAGTTTGGACAATAATCAATTTCTTTAATTCTATGGATTTTCAGTCTTACAATTTTAATCAAAAATTCATTTCTCGTGCTTGGGACCTCGGAATTCGATTCCGGGTATACGCCTTGGTCCCATTTTTTATCACGGACCCACCGGGACCGTCAGAACACGGGTCCGGGTCCATTTACTCAAAACTTTGACCAAAGTCATCTAAAAATCATTTTAAATTTAAAAAATTATTATTTCTTCTATTTTTCACATAAATGCTTTCCGGAATTACGCCTGGACTGTGCACTCATGTCGAGGAGTATAATTATAAGATTTTTAAGGCTAACGAGTGTGGAATAAGTCCTAAAACACAAGATGACCCCTTGGGTCATCACAATTTCGATCAATATGTCGAAATTCTAGGCATGGACTCCCTCGAGGATTTTCCTTCGGGATTCCACCACGCATTCTTCAGCATTTTTTTGCCTGCTCCTGGATAGCCTCGACATCAACTTTAAGCTAGGCCACCTTTTTATCAGCTTCGTCCTGGGCCGTAATAACTTCTGACTTGGCAGCCTCGAGCTCCTTGACCAGATTCTCTTGGCTAGAAACAGATGAGATCAACAGATTGGAGTTCCTCGATCGTTTTGGCCTACGCCAAGTTCTTCTCTTTTGCAGCTTGAAGCTGAACCTCGGCAGAAGCCCGGGTAGTTTCTTTTTTCGAGGCTAGACGGTCCATATTTTTCTTCCATTCTTCGGCCTCGGCCTTCACCGCATCCACCTTTACCTGAAGTTGCCTGATCTGGTCAATTCTCTTTTGAACCTATATTTTTGGGTCGTTAGCCAAAGTGTCTGAATCATCATCGCTAAGATCGAATATTCGTATTACCTGCTCGACCAAACCGGTATGCTCCTTCTGAGCCTCTTCTAACTCGGCCTGAAGGTTTTCCCTAAGAAGCTTGTAAGTATCCCTCTTCTCGACAAGCTCCCGAGTATCGGCCTCATAATGCTTGGACTCCTCCGAATATCGGATAAAGGACTCATGATGAAGCACCAAGGCCTGAAAGCACAAGGGAATATGTTTGTATTATTCACCATTGAATCTAAGTATATAATGAAGGGACATGCGAAATTACCCGATTCAGCGCCTATTGAGCTTCGTTGAAAAGGAAGGACACCTCTACTTCATTCATTTTGATTTGATCCTTTTCGGTCACCAAGCACCGAAGTTAACTAGAAATCCCCACCGGGGCAGAAAGAACCCGCGCATCCTCCGAGACGGACATAAAAGTTGTATGTCTCCGAGTAGGATCAACACTCGGAGCGGGGAACCGGTTCAATAATTTTCGGCTCGAAGAAGACCCGTCGGCTCCCGGGGACGGTATCTTACTTGGTACCGATAAGTCGCTCAAACCGGTAACATCCTACGAAGCAGTAGAGTCCAGGCCATCAAAAATATTATGGAAAGAATCAGATTCTCCTTGGGCCCCTTTGCCGAGGTTACCTTTCAATGCCTGAGCCTCGTTTATCATAGAATCTGTAAACGAGGGCGACCCTGGAATGTTAATCACCCCAGGCGCCTCTTTGGGTACATTATCTTCTGACCGGGATGTACCGGTCACATTTTCTTTCTGACCTCACTGGCTTGGGCCAAAGCGATCTCGACCCTCTCGGGGACTTCAACCATTGTCTCTTCTATGTCCTCCATTGCTCGAGGCATTTCGAAGCCGCGTCTCATACGGGCCACCAACTCAGAATTTTCTTCTTCTTCAGACTCATCCCTCAACCGATTGAGTGAGTTCGATGAGAGTTCTCGGCCCCCAACTTTCTTATGTTATGCGCTAGCCGCTTCTTCGGTCTTTTCTTTTCAGGGTTCGAGAGACTCAGGGCTTTTCTTTTACCCTTCTCTTGGACCTGTTTCGAAGCAGGGGGACCAGTGTGTATATCATCATCAGCTGATGGAGGCCTCATCTCGACGTCCTTTGATAAACCTGCAAAATAAAAATATAATGGATCAGGGACCGATGATGAAAAAATGAGATTAGGTACATTATTAGGGAAAAACACTCACCATGATTGTGTGCCTCCCATCGGCTTTCGAGAGATCACGCCATAAGCGCTCGGAGTAAGGTCTCTGTGCCACGATGAACTTGACCCACTCTTTAAGTTCGGGAATGGGGTTCGACATTTGGGCGACAGCTGCATCACATAAGCATCAATGAGAAATCGAGAGAATGAAAAGCAATAAAAGAAATACCGAAGGTAAAGCTAAACTTACGTTTCATATTCCATTTCTCAGGGAATGGCATGTCCGCAGCCGGGATTAAGTCTGAGGTCCTCACTTGAACAAATCCACCTAACCAACCCCGGTCTCGATCCTCGTCAATACTCGAGAACAATGTCTTGGTGGTTTGGCGTACGAGCTTAATTAACCCTCCTTGGTAAAGTCGAGGGTTGTACAGGTGCATGAGATGATCGATGGTGAATGGACATCCTCGAACTTTCTCACAAAGAATCGGAGAAGAATAACGATCCTCCAAAATGAAGGATGTATCTGCCCGAGCGTCACATCATACCTTTTGCAAAAGGCTATGATAACTGGGTTTAGAGGGCCCAATGTGAAAGGGTAAGTGTAAGCACTTGAGAAAGTCTCTGCATAGGTGGTGATTGATTCTTCAGGGGTAGGGACCACTGCGAGCTTGTCTACCCAGTTGCAGTCCTCTTGAACTTTATCGAGGACGCTTTCCGTAATCGTACATATGTACCTCAAGACCGGTTCACATCGACCCGGTACCATGGGCGTATTGTCAACCTTGAAGTCAACCACAGTAGGGCACCCAGTAGGGATGTATGATCTCAGAGGAGGTTCCTCAGTAGCACCATGGCAAACGTTTTCAGAAGGTTTTAATGAAGAAGGTGCTTTTTTTTAGGAACAAACTTTGAAGTCTTTGCCATTTTTTGTAAGAAATAAGAAGAAGAAGTTATTGGTACGGGAAGCTTTGAGGTTAGCAGTTAGAAAACCAGAAGATTAAGGAGGAGAAGTTGTCTTAGAACACAAAGGATTTTGAGTGTAAAAGTTCAAATAGATGGTTTGAATGGTATTTATATGTTTCTCAAACGGCGATTTGTTTCTCGAAGTAGCCGACTGTCAACTGACAAACATTTAGTGCCTTGGTAACTGGACCAACAGGACGTTTCAATATTCGTTTGTCGCTTGTATCATAGTCGGGTGCCTCAGTGACTGTTCGTCGTTTATGTCATGGCCCATCGAGACGGGATTCAGAAGTTCTTGTCATCTTCTCTCCGAGAAACAAGGGGACTATTTGTATATGGTCAAAACCGAGCTCACCCCTTGTGTGACCAATCGAGATTGGAATGTGACAGATTAAGGTTCGACCTCAAATCATATCGAACCGAGGTGCGATGTTATATCATCAAGCTCGAGACCCCGGGACTGAACAAAATCGAGATCAGGCGAGATCGAGAAAAATTTGCCAAGCCGAATAACAGAAGGACGAAATATCCGCGATCGGGCGTAGATCACGGCGGAGATCTCGGCACATATCAAGGATAGGCCGATTAATTAGCCAATCATGGGATTTCTTACTTTATTTAGAACTGTATCAAGAGTAGGATTCCCCTACTATATAAAGGGGGTTCACGCAACATAAAGCAATATATGATTATTTCTAGCTTTCATTACCTTGTTACTCTGTTCATATATCAGTTTAAACATCTCTTGGTTCAAGGGTGAACGAACTCGAGGTCCAAGACTATTCGATTCGTGTGGTTTGCATTTATTTCTTTTATCGTCAATTTCAATATTAATCTATTCTCTTAATTTTACCAAGTTATATCACGTATCCATAAAATCGCGTATAAATTCAATTGTTATCCAATTTCAGGATAAACACTCTCCTCTATGGAAAGAGAGGATGATAGTAGCGTGGTATATCTGATCATTTAGTCAACATACGTAAGTCGGCATAGCTCGATGTATATGTTCTTTGGAGCTAGAATAAATGAAATAATAGTAAACCGACCAAACAAAGGGAGCAGGCTTGATACAAGTTTTTCCGAACTTGGAAGAAGATTTGGTTAATTAATTGACCATCAAATTTTGAAACTCAATCGAACCTTAAATGAGCAAACGGACAGTATAAGATTCATCTGTTTCTACGGATTTTTAATGCGTTACACAAACAAATACTTCCAAAGCCAGTAGAGAATGCGAATCGATTACAAATTTGACAAAAGAAAAACGATTTCACATACAAAAAGGGAAAAGGTTAAAATTTTCTATCAAATATTAGAAATAGATGAATTTTGCCATTCGTTTTCCTTTTCATTCATTCATGTCCTTGAAGTTACGTTTTGTATTTGATTTTTGCAATGATGGAACCCCATTATAAAATAGGTGGACTTTACTTGTCCAATTTTTCAAGGAAAAAGATTTAACTTTAGCCCTCAACTTTTGATTGTGATTTAAAATTATTCTCAAGTTTAAGCTCAATTAGGAGTTAAGGGTAAAACACGAGACTCTTTTTTAATTGGGGGTAAAGGGTAAAATAACGAACCAAAAGTTAAAACAAAGAACACATTATTCTTTTCTTTTATTTTTTTTTTAAATTACATCCGGAAGGGGAAAGTGAATTCTACACTACTAATGTAATTTGAGTCTTTCACCGAAGCAAGCTGGCCTTGACTTCAAAGATAAAATTACTCAAATTCAAATAGTATATGAATAAATGTGAATTTTTTTTAATGCTCTCTCTGTTTCAGTTTATATGAATCTATTTTTTTTTTATCCGTTTAAAAAAAATGACCCTTTTTTAAATTTAATAATAATTTAATTTAAACTTATAATTTTATCCTTAATAAGAAACTTTTATAACTGCACAAATATTCTTAGCCCCTTTTTGACTTGTTTAGAACTATAAATTTTAAAAAAATTTATTTTTTAAAACTGCGCACCTATTCAAACATGTTCACATAAATTACATCGACAGTAAAGTTGCGAAAAGAAAGAAAATAAGGTGGGTTGTTTATTTTATTTTATTTGGGGGAGGTAAAAATGGCTATTTTACGGAAGGGTCAAAGATTGAGATAATACGTGGGTCCCACTTTAATGGATTGGATACGGACAAGCAGCTGAAGATGACAAAGTGGAAAAAATGGGACCCACATTTGAAGATTACGTTACATTGGCAATGTTTTGTATTTTACTGAAATGAAAATAGAAACACAAGCACTAAGGTCGCCGCATGATATACGTGTGTCCCATATTATGCAACGTGTTGTATCACAGTTCTTTCTATTGACTATATTACCCCTACTACTGTATGTAAATGGGATTTTTCGAAGCAGTTGATTTAGAGAGTTAGGTTTGACGTAAAATTCAATAGTTTTTGTTCACAATATGAATATAGGGAAAATGTCCCGAACTCTAAACTTCACAACTTTTAGTAGGCTTTTGGACGTAAGAATTGTAAATTCAAAAAAATGGTGAATTTCTTTTTAAGTAAAAGTGATATTTGAAATTTAGAGTTGTGTTAGGACATAAAATTTAGTTAAGATTGTTATTGAAGTTTTGTGAGTGAAAATTTTGAAAAACAGCTTTCTGGAATTTTTCAAATTTTTCAAAAATTTCCAAATGCATTTTCAAGTGAAAATTAAAAATTTTATAAACAAAAGTTGATTTCGAAAAAAATGAAATTTTTCTGAAAAAAAAGAATTTTTTTTATGTCTAAACGGACTCTTATTTAGTTTTGTCTTAATTTTATGTGATCTTTAATATCTTTTTGAATTTTAAAAATTGATAGTCTTGACCTTCTTAGATATTGATGTGACAAAGAGCATAATTATACTTTTTTTAGGCGCATGGGAGAAAAGCAACTTGATTAAAATATCATTACCTTTAGCCACATAAAAAATTATAACCAAAACAACGTTATTTCAAGTTTTTTTAGACTGATTTTGACACGAAAAAAGTAATTAAATAGTTGGTGAACTTAAAAAGATAAAAATACATATTTTATTATAAAGAAATACCACATGGACAAAAATTCCATATGGGGTCGAGGGTATGTAATTGCCCAGTTCAAGAGAATATTAAAGACCACATAAAGTTTAAGGGGGAACTAAATAAAAATTACGGGAATCCCAAACTATTCTGCGTATGAATATATATATTAAAATATTTACTATAAATTTATAAATATTTGTTATAGATTTAATTATTATTTTAATACTAACCTGACGTTGCTATAATAATTCATAATTTTCAATCCCGATTCTCCCTCTAGCTTCCCTAACTCATACTCTATGTCAAGTCTATGTTTATGCTAAAATATACAAAGGAATCGAGAACAGAAAGACTAGTAACTAGGTAACTGAAATCGAAAAATTAAATACGAATTAGTAAATGTAAAGAGGAGAAATTTTATTGATAGTCATGAATGCTATATAATAACTATGAAGAATAAAAGTTGAATGTGAAAAATCAAAATGATTTTGTAGGTATATAAATTTTATTGGAATTAACTCCCTAAAATAATTTGGACTATATTTTAAATTCAAGATATAATAGTTCAAATAAATTTATTGGGCCAATATACTTGGATTAGTTATATAAGTCCGATGGATTAAATAAATAAGTTTTAATTCATTGGGCTAACCCATTTAATTGGGCTAAAGTGATGAGCCTTAAGCCCAAGATATCATCTTCCTAGAGGCCCAAGAAGCTTAGCAGAAGCAAAATCAATTCAAGCACTTATGAAGCTTTCCGAAGATAAAGAAGGGGGAGGATCCGCTGCGAGGAAAACAGTCGTGATCAAAGAGATCCAAGTTTCTTCAGAAGGTCTAATTCATGTAGATCAATTGAAGGGCTTCATCATGGGGACAATTGAAGATAAAATTGATCCCCCGATTAAATCTTCCCTCGCATATGCAAAGTCATACACACAACGGATTGATAACTTGATGACGCCTACTGGATATCAACCTCCAAAGCTTTAAAAATTTGATGGAAAAGGAAATCCCAAGCAACACGTGGCGCATTTCGTCGAGACATGCAACAACGCTGGAACTTATAGTGATCATCTTGTCAAACAGTTTGTTCGTTCTCTCAAAGGTAATACATTCGATTGGTACACAGATCTCGAACCTGGTTCTATCGATAATTGGGAGCAGTTGGAACAAGAATTTCTCAATCGTTTCTATAGCACAAGACACATCATAAGCGTGATCGAACTTACAAACACTCATCAAGGAAAGGGTGAGCCAGTAATTGACTTCATTAACCGCTGGAGGAGCTTAAGCCTCAACTGCAAAGATCACCTTAGCGAGACTTCTGGCATCGAAATATGCATTCAAGGCATGCATTGGAGTCTTCGTTATATCTTACAAGTCATAAAGCCCAAAACATTTGAAGAGCTAGCAACTCGTGCATATGATATGGAAATGAGTATTGCTGCAAGTGGAGATCAAAGGTTTCCTGGCTTTGAGACTCATGATGAAATAAAAATAGAGGATGCTGAGAGTGAGGCATGTATTAATCGAAAGATGAAGCTGAAGAGTCCATGCATGTTGAAACGCTCCTTAACGCACGAGCCTAAACTGCAAGTTATAATGTTCCTCAAAGCACGAGCCTAAACTACAAGTTGTAATACTTCTTGGCACATGAGTCTATATTATATGTCACGAAGCTCCCCAATTTTGAACTTAATCTTTAAGACGTAACGCTCTTCAAATTCGAGCGAAGTCTTCAAGTTGCAAAACTCTTCAAATTTGAGTAAAGACTCAAGTCGAAAGCTCTTCAAAGTCGAGCAAAAACTTCAAGTCGCAAAGCTTTTCAAATTAGATCCAAACTTTAAGACGTAAAGCTCTTAAAATTTGAGCAAAGTATTCAAGTTGCAAAGCACTTCAAATTTGAGCAAAGACTCAATTCGAAAGTTCTTCAAAATCGAGCAAAGACTTCAAGTCGCAAAACTTTTCAAATTAGAGCCAAACTTTAAGACGTAAGGCTTTTAAAATTTGAGCAAAGTTTTCAAGTTGTAAAGATCTTCAAATTCGAGCAAACTGTGCAAGCTGCAAAGCTCTTCAACTGTGAGCTAAATCTTCAAGTAATGGAGCTCTTGAAATTCTAGCGGAACTTCAAATTGTGAGCTAAATCTTCAAGTTGCAATGCTCCTCGATGTACGAGCCTAAACTGCATGTCATGAAGCTCTTCAAGTTTGAGAAAAATCTTCTAGTCTCAAAGATCCCTAAAATACAAGCTTAAACTGCAAGTTACTATACTCTTTAATGCAAGAGCATAAACTGCATGTTACTCCTCGCCAGTAAGAGTATAAACTGTGTATGGCCAAAAAATAAAAGTTCACTAGGTGAATAATCTCGAAAGAGGTGGCCTAGAAAAAAGTTAGGATATTAAAAAAATTAAAAAAAATACACCCATTCTGAACTACGGTATGACATCCTCTTCACCGAGGTATGTAGGAAACTTAGAGTTCCATTCCGAGTTCAGTCGCATGAGTTCAAAAGATACATAGTGCCCCAAGTTTTGTTCGAATGAAGTACGACGGAATGTAATCTATTCAATGAGCACTTGAAAATCGAGCTGAGGAATACCATTCTTCTAGTAAACTTTGGATCCCATTTGATTTAAAGGGGGCAAGCCTCTATGGTAAATTTGTGTCTTCAATGAACTGATTATAGTCTTTTAGGAGGCTACAAAGTATTTGCATTCAAGTCTGGGGATTCGATATGTCTTCATTCATATTACCTTCAAGTTTGTTGGTCTTCATATTCGCTCTCTGTTAAAAAAAAAAGGGGGGGAGAGAAGAGAGGCGCCGAAAGGGAACACAATATAAGAAGGAAGATTGCTTGGCACAACGTTTCAAATTTAGTGAGACTTGAACCCAAGATATTTGGTGAGAATGGAGCTCTTAAATTTCTATAGTAGAAAGAAAAACGTCTTATAATCCCGAGGCTTCCATACCAAAAAATAATAGTTTTGGCAAAGTCGCGCCAATTGGAACTGTCGGTATATCAAAATTTGATGTTGATTTTCAAAATACTATCTGAAACTATACTTAAGGTATTAAATCCTACATTTAGAACAAGTTTTAGATTTTGAAGTTTTGTTTTCAAAAAATCAAATGGTTCGTGATTTCGATGTTCCTATACCAAGATACGAATTTTTTGACGAGACTGCGCAAATCTGAAATTGACAGCATGGTGAAATATAAAGTTGGTTTTAAAATATGTCCTGGGACAATTCTAAAGGTGCTCGTGGCGAACTTTAAAGGACCCTCACTGCCGACTTTTAAGGATTTCTACCACGAGATTTTAAGGGTCTTCACCACTAATTTTTAAACGTCTTCGTTGCGTGCTTTTAAAAGTCTTCACGCGAGCTTTTAAAGATCTTCACTGTGAACTTTTAAAGATCTTGTCCACGAGCTTTTAAGGATCTTTACACGAAATTTTATGGGTCTTCACCGCAAGGTTTAAAAGTATTAATTGCGAACTTTTAAAGTTCTTCATTGCGAACTTTTATGGGCTTCGCCACAAAATTTTAAGGTCTTCATCGCGTGCTTTTAAATTCTTCACCGCAAACTTTTAATGGTCTTTCACTGTGAACTTTTAAAGACCTTGACCACATGCTTTTAATAATCTTTGCGCGGACTTTTATGGGCTTTGCCGCAAATTTTAAAGGTTTTCATCGTGAATTTTTATGGGACTTCCCCGCAAATTTTAAAGGTATTCGTCGCGAATTTTTAAACGCCTTCGTCTCGAACTTTTAAAATACTTCAAAGTTTGATGAAGTTACTTCTAAAAATAAAATAAAAAATACACAACAAATTACAAAAAGAAGAAAGTACAAAAATACGCACAAGAAGAAATTACCTTCTAGTATTTTCTAGTTGTCGAAGGATAACCTGAAATGGCTCCTTTGCACAGCAAATTGATTCTCATAAATTTCAGAGCACACTGCATTATATAGATGATTAAAGGCTTCTATTGTGAAGTAACTTTCAATGTGGGACTTACTATAATTGGTTTTCTACAAGGATTCAACTTGTTGAGGCGGCGGCGGTATCCGATTTGAGAAAGGAGTTTTGCTGGCAAAACTAATTTTTTACGCCTTAGAATTGCATGGAAAATCATGGGTCAAATGGTCCTATGCGGTTAAATTATTTTCTGAAGCAACATAAATTACCAAATTAAATGCCATGTGCGATTTGAGAAAGGAGTTTTGCTGGCAAAACTAATTTTTTACGCTTGAGAATTGCATGGAAAATCATGGGTCAAATGGTCCTATTGTAACGACCCGACCGGTTATTTTGAAAGTTAGAGCCCCGATCCCCTAATAATTTTTTCCCCACATTTGTTTCTGCTTTTGGGACTTGTCGGAGTGATTAATTATGGAATTCGGAGAGTTTTGGGACACTTAGTCCCTAATTATGAGTTTAAAACTTGGAAATCGGACCGTTATCTAAACTGTGTGAAGATGGATCCGGAATGGAATTTAGTCGACTCTGTTAGCTCTGTTGAGTTATTTTGGGGTTAGGAGTTCGTCCGGAATGTGTTTTCGAGGTCTGTAGTGGATTTAGGCTTGAATTGGCGAAGGTTGGAATTTCCGCAATTTCGGCTGATAGGTAAAATTTTGATATCGGACTCATAATGGAATTCCGGGAGTGGTTGTAGGTCTGTGGTGTCATTTTTTACCTGTGTGTCAAATTTTAGGTCAATCAGACTAGTTTTGACGTGTTTCGGCATCATTGTGGATTTCAAAAATTTGCTAAGTTCTTAGGCTTGAATTTATGTTTAATTCTTGTTTTTGGTGTTATGTGATGTGGTTTCAATGCTCGAATAAGTTTGACTGAGGTGTTAGGACTGGTTGGTGGTTTTGGTTGAGGTCTCGGGGGCCTCAGGTGAGTTTCAGATGCTCAACTAGAAGATTTTAGTCTTAAGCTAACAACTGAGGTTGCTGGTTCTGGTGTCTCGCACCTGCGGAAGGGGAGCCGCAGGTGCGGACACGCAAGTGCGATAAAGGGTTGTGCAGGTGCGGATTTTCCCAGGGCCGACTAGGTCCATTGGTGCGGCTAGGAGACTGCAGGTGCGGGACCGCAGATGCGGCCCAGGTACCGTAGGTGCGGCCCCAACCCAATTAATGAGTTTTCGCACTTGCGATGCATTTTCCACAGGTGCGGCCCAATTGACCACAAGCAGAAATCACTGGGCAGAAATAAGCAATTCGAGGGTTTGAATTTCATAATTTCTAAAATCAAGTGGAGCTTGGGATTTGACTATTTTGTGAGGATTTTGAAGAGGAGATCAATAGGTAATGATTCCTAATCCTATTTCCCTTGTATTTCATCAATCTATAGTGAATTCTTCAATCTGATTAGGGAGAAATAATGGGAAAGTGTTTGAAAATGAGAGAAAGATCCCCCTATTGAGAATCCGAGTTTTGAGTGAGATTTCGACGTTGGATTTTGAAGATTGTTGGTTGAGTATACTCGTGAGTGAATGGGTGTTTGAAATTTGTGACTTTCACCCGATTCCAAGTCGTGGGCCTGGGAGACTTTTTGGGGAATTTCCCTAATTTCGCGCTTTAGCTTCACATTTATTTGTTAAACTAGTTTCTTGTAGTGATATTCACATTATGAAACTTATTTGAATAGATTCGGGCCATTGGGAGTTTAGCACTCATGGAAAGAACGTGATTCTGGGTTGAATTGAGCAGTCGAGGTAAGTGGCTTGCCTAACTTTGTGTTGGGGACTTCCCCCTTAGGATATTTGATGCTAAATGTTGTGTGGGCACTGTGTACGTGTGGTGACGAGTACGTACATGGGCTGTTATTTCAAAAATCTCATTTTCCCCTTACTAATACATATATTGTTTTTCTCTTCTATGAAATTGCTCTCATATGATATATTGTTTAGTTTAGATTAGGAAAGCATGCTACGTGCTTAATTTCCTACTTGATTTTCTGCGCGGCATGCTTAAGCCCTTGTTTGCCTCATCTGTGATTAGTATAAACGGTGTAAATTCGATGTTATGCTTATCATTCATCCTTCATAACATATTTAAATTGGGACTACGGACGTATTCCGGTAGATCCCCCAGTACTGCATATTTACTTTGGGACTATGGATGCATTCCGGGAGATCCCCCCATGTACTGAATATTTAATTTGGGACTACGGACGTATTCCGGGAGATCTCCCTGTACTGCATATTTAATTTGGGACTACAGACGTATTCCGGGAGATCCCCATGTACTGCATATTTATTTTGGGGCTACGGACGTATTCCGGGAGATCCTCCTGTACTGCATAATCATTTGGAACTACGGGACGGTATCCCGAGAGATTCCACCTTGTGATATATGTATTATGTTGAGCCGAGGACCCTTTTTACTGTAGAACTCATATTCTTTTTTCTTAAATTGTTTACTGTATACATTACCTATCTTTGTACTGTTTTAAATCTATTGTATAGAATACAATAAAGCCTTAACCTGACCTCGTCACTACTTGACTGGGGTTAGGCTTGGCAGCTACTGGGTATCAAATGGGGTGCACTCATGCCCTTTCCTGCACATGTTTTTGTGTGCAGATATAGGTATGAGCTATCAACCTCGTGATTTGTCGCTGCTGCTGATTCTAGGAGACAACAAGGTATTTCTACCGCGTCGGCAGAATCCTCCGAATATCCTTCCATTCTATCTTGTAGAGATGTTCTTATGTACTTTCCAATTTTTGTTAGAGCTACAGTAGTGTTAGAAGCTTGTGACTGTCTGTGACATTCTGGGTTTTGGGAAGTTATATTTTTGTATGAACCGAGCTTCTAGTATGTTATTTATTTTATTGCCCTTATCCCCTTTATTGCATGTGTTTCATTTCAAAATTTTTCCCTTTATAGTAGGCTTACCTAGTCGTAGAGAATAGGTGCCGTCACGACACCTGGTAAATCAGGTCGTGACAAGTTGGTATCAGAGCGTCTAGGTTCATAGGAGTGACAAGTCAGAAGCCTTTTTATTAGGGTCTCGCAGACCGGTGCGGAGACGTCTGTATCTATCTTCGAGAGACTGGCCATTTTTCAGGAGCTCGTGCACCAGCAGCATGCTATGGTAGGGGATTTATGGGTCGTCCTGTTCATTCAGATCTTCCAGCAGCCAGCGGTATTCCAGCTCCTCCTAGCCTTAGGAGCCCTATTACGCACCACCAGTATCCAGTATGCCTCCAGTTCGCAGCGCTATTACTGGCCTGCCCAGTAGGCCAGCTCCTATTCAGTATCAGCAGCAGCGTCATCCTAGGGTTTGTTTTGAGTGTGGTGACACTCGTCACATGATTAGAGATTGTCCTAGGGCTAGGAGGGGTGCACCTCCACAGTCTTATCAGCCTCCACGTGCTCCGTTGGGTTTTCCGGCTATTCTTCCAGCCCCAGCTGCCACTCCACCTCCTCAGCCAGCTCGAGGTGAAGGTTGGGGAGGTAGAGGTCGTCCTAGAGGGGGAGTCCAGGACAGATACTATGCCCTTCCAGCCCATTCCGAGGCTGTTGCTTCAAATTCAGTCATCACAAGTATTGTCCCTGTCTGTCATAGGGATGCATCAATATTATTTGACCCATGCTCTACGTATTCATATGTGTCCTCTTATTTTGCTCCACATTTGGGGATATCTCAGAATTTTTTGAGTTCCCCTGTTTATGTATCTACTCCTGCGGGAGACTCTCTAGTTGTGGACCGCGTATATCGGTCGTGTTTGATTACTATTAGCGGTTTTGAGACTAGGGCTGATTTATTATTGCTCAGCATGGTAGATTTTGATGTTATCTTGGGCATGGACTAGTTGTCACCCAATTATGCTATTCTTGATTGTCACGCTAAGACCATGACGTTGGCCATGCCAGGCTTGCCGAGATTGGAGTGGAGAGGTACCTTAGAGTATACTCCCCGTAGGGTCATAACATTTCTTAAGGCTCAACGGATGGTTGAGAAGGGGTGTGATGCGTATTTAGCCTATGTGAGAGATGTCAGTATTGGTACCCCTCCAGCTGAGTCAGTTCTAGTAGTGAGGGACTTTCCTGATGTATTACCAGCTGATCTTCCGGGTATGCCGCCCGAAAGATATTGATTTCGGCATTGATGTGTTGTCGGGCACTCAACCCATTTCTATTCCTCCTTACCGTATGGCTCCTCCTGAGTTGAAGGGGTTGAAGGACTAGTTACGGGAGTTGCTTGATAAGGGTTTCATCAGGACTAGTGTATCACCTTGGGGGTGCTCTAGTGCTATTTGTGAAGAAAAAGGATGGCTCTATGCGTATGTGTATTGATTATTGGCAGCTGAACAAGGTTATAGTGAAGAACATGTATCCTTTGCCTCGCATTGATGATTTATTGGACCAGTTACAGGGTTCCAGAGTATTCTCCAAGATTGACTTGCGATCTGGCTGTCATCACCTGAAGATTCGAGAGCCGGACATCCCGAAGACTGCCTTTAGGACCAGATATAGTCATTATGAGTTTCTTGTCATGTCATTTGGGATGACCAATGCCCCATCAACTTTTATGGATTTGATGCACTGTGTGTTTCGGCCTTATCTTGATTCCTTCATCATTGTGTTTATTGACGACATCCTGGTGTATTCCCGATCACGGGAAGATCATGAGCAGCACTTGAGGACCGTGCTTCAGACTTTGAGGGAGAAGAAATTGTATGCAAAATTCTCCAAGTGTGAGTTCTAGCTTGATTCAGTGGCATTCTTGGACCACATAGTGTCTTGTGATGGGATCAAAGTAGATCCGAAAAAGGTGGAGGCGGTGTAGAGTTGGCCTAGACCGTCATCAGCGACGAAGAGCCGTACCTTGGTTTTGCAAGGTATTACTGTCGCTTTGTAGAGGGATTTTCATCTATTGCAGCACCTATGACCAGACTGAACCAGAAGGATGCTCCATTCAGGTGGACCGAGGAGTGTGATTAGAGATTTCAGAATCTCAAGACAGCTTTGACTATGGCCCCAGTATTAGTGTTGCCTACAGGTTCGGGGTCCTACACTATCTATTGTGATGCCTCGAGGATTGGCCTTGGAGCAGTATTGGTGCAGGACGGTAGGGTGATTTCCTACGCGTCTAGGAAGTTGAAGGTGCATGAGAAGAATTATTCGGTTCATGACCTCGAGTTAGCAGCTATTATTCACTCCCTGAAGATCTGGCGCCATTATTTGTACGGTGGTCCCTGTGATATTTTCACTGACCATTGGAGTTTGCAGAACCTGTTCAGGAAGAAGGCCCTTAACCTACGTCACCGGAGGTGGTTGGATCTACTTAAGGACTATGATATCACTATATTATACCATCTGGGGAAGGACAATGTAGTGGACGACGCCTTGAGTCGCTGGACGAAGAGTTTGGGGAGCTTGGTATATCTTCTAGCAGCTGAGAGGCCTTTAGCCCTGGATGTTCAGTCTTTAGACAGCCAATTTGTGAGGTTGGATATTTCAGAGCCTAGCCAAGTATTATCTTGTGTGGTTTCTCTATATTCTCTTTATGACCGCATCAGAGAGCACCAGTATGATGACCCCCACCTTCTGGTTCTTCAGGACAGGGTTCGGCAAGGCGATGCCAGATATGTGTCTATAGATGATGATGGCGTGACGAGGATGCAGGGGCGAATCTGTGTGCCTAATGTAGATGGGCTTCAGGAGTTGATTCTGGAAGAAGACCATAGCTCGCGGTACTCCATCCATCCGGGTGCCGCGAAGATGTACCAGGACCTGAGACAACACTATTGGTGGATAAGGATGATAACCGACATAGTGGAATTTGTGGCCAAGTGTCTCAACTGTCAGCAAGTTAAATATGAACATCAGAGGCCAAGAGGATTACTTCAGCAGATTGATCTTCCAGAGTGGAAGTTGGAGAGGATCACCAAAGACTTTGTAGTTGGACTTCCACGGACTTTGAGAAAGTTCGATGCTATTTGGGTGATCGTGGATCGGCTGACTAAGTCACCTCATTTCATTCCGGTGCTGACCACTTATTTTTCAAAGAGATTGGCTGAGATTTATATCAGATAGATCGTCCACCTTCACGGTATCCCAGTATCTATCATTTCAGGCAGAGGTACACAGTTCACATCACGGTTCTGAAGAGCCGGACATCAGGAGTTGGGCTCCAGGGTGGAGCTGAGCACAACCTTTCACCCTCAGATAGACGGGTAGTCCGAGCGCACAATTCAGATTCTTGAGGATATGCTCTACGTCTGTGTGATGGAGTTCGGAGGTTCATGGGACCAGTTCTTTCCACTCGCAGAGTTCGCCTACAACAACAGTTACCAGTCCAGCATTCAGATAGCACCATATGACGCTTTGTACGATAGACGATGCCGGTCCCCAGTGGGTTTGTTCGAGCCGGGCGAGGCCCGATTGTTGGGAACAGATTTAGTCCAGGATGCTCTGGACAAAGTGAAGGTGATTCAGGAGAGACTTTGCACAACCCAGTCCAGGCAGAAGAGTTATGCAGGCCGCAAGGTTCGCGATTTGGCATTTATGACTGGTAATTGAGTTATATTGTGGGTATCGCCTATGAAGGGCGTCATGAGGTTCTGGAGGAAGGGTAATCTAAGTCCTAAGTTCATTGGCTCGTTTGAGATATTGCGGCATGTTGGGGAGGTTTATTATGAGCTTCTTGCCTCTCAGTCTAGCAGGAGTTCATCCGGTATTCCACGTGTCTATGCTCCGGAAGTATCACGGTGATCCGGCTCATGTATTGGATTTCAGCTCAGTCTTGTTGGACAAGGATCTATCTTATGTTGAGGAGCCAGTAGCCATTTTGGATAGGCAGGTCAGAAAGCTCAGGTCCAAGTGCATTGCATCAGTAAAGGTCCAATGAAGGGTTCAGCCGGTCGATGAGGCGACTTGAGAGACCGAGCAGGATATGCACTGCCAGTACCCTCACCTTTTCGCAGCTTCAGGTATGTCTTTATACTCGTTCGAGGACGAACAACTGTTTTAAGAGAGGGAGGATGTAACGACCCGACTGGTCGTTTTGAGAGTTAGAGCCCCGATCCTCTAATAATTGTTTTCCCCGCGTTTGTTTCTGCTTTTGGGACTTGTCGGAGTGATTAATTATGGAATTCGGAGAGTTTTGGGACACTTAGTCCCTAATTATGAGTTTAAGCCTTAGAAATCAGACTGTAGTCGGAACTGTGTGAAGACGGATCCGTAATGGAATTCCGTCGAATCCGTTAGCTCCGTTGAGTTATTTTGGGGTTAGGAGCGTGTCCGAAATGTGTTTTCAAGGTCTGTAGTGGATTTAGGCTTGAATTGGCGAAGGTTGGAATTTCGGCGATTTTGACCGATAGGTGAAATTTTGATATCGGACTCGGAATGGAATTTCGGGAGTGGATATAGGTTCGTGGTGTTATTTGTGACCTGTGTGTCAAATTTGAGGTCAATCAGACTAGTTTTGACGTAATTTGCTAAGTTCTTAGGCTTAAATTTATGTTTAATTATTGTTTTGGGTGTTATATGATGTGGTTTGAATACTTGACTAAGTTTGAATGAGGTTGTAGGACTGGTTGAGGTCTCGGGGGCCTCGAGTGGGTTTCGGATGCTCAAACGGGAAGATTTTAGACTTAAGCTAATAGCTGAAGTTGCTGGTTCTGGTGTCTCGCCCCTGTGGAAGGGGAGCCGCAAGTGCGATGAGGGGTTGCGCAGGTGCGGATTTTCCCAAGGATGGCTGGGTCCGCAGGTGCGGCTGGGAGATCGCATGTGCGGGATCGCATATGCGGCCCAGGCACCGCAGGTGCGGCCCCAACCCAATTAATGAGTTTTCGCACCTGCGATGCATTTTCCGCAGGTGCGGCCCAATTGACCGCAGAAGCGAAAATCACTGGCAAAAATAGGCAATTCGAGGGTTTGGATTCCATAATTTCTAAAATCAAGTGGAGCTCGTGATTTGACGATTTTGTGAGAATTTTGAAGAGGAGATCAGTAGGTAATGATTACTAATCCTATTTCCCTTGTATTTCATCAATCTATAGTGAATTCTTCAATCTAATTAGGGAGAAATGATGTGAAAGTGTTTGAAAATGAGATAAATGTCTCCCAATTGAGAATCCGAGTTTTGAGTGAGATTTTGACGTCGAATTTTGAGGATTGTTGGTTGAGTGTACGCGTGAGTGAATTGGTGTTCATAATTTGTGACTTTCACCCGATTTCGAGTCGTGGGCCCGGGAGACTTTCTGGGGAATTTCCCTAATTTTGCGCTTTAGCTTCAAATTTATTTGTTAAGCTAGTTTCTTGTAGTGATATTCACATTATGAAACTTATTTGAATAGATTCGGGCCATTCCGAGTTTGGTACTCGTGGCAAGAACATGATTCCGGGTTGAATTGAGCAGTCGAGATAAGTGGCTTGCCTAACTTTGTGTTGGAGACTTCCTCTTTAGGATATTTGATGCTAAATGTTGTGTGGGCGCCGTGTACGTGAGGTGACGAGTACGTACACGGGCCGTTATTTCAAAAATCTCATTTTTCCCTTACTAATACATATATTATTTTTTTCTTCTATGAACTTGGTCTCATATGATATATTGTTTAGTTTAGATTAGGAAGCATGCTTACATGCTTAATTTCCTACTTGATTTTCTGTGTGCCATGCTTAGTTAAGACCTTATTTGCCTCATCCGTGATTAGTATAAACGGTGTAAATTCGACGTTATGTTTGTCATTCATCCTGCATCGAATATTTAAATTGGGACTACGGACGTATTCCGGCAGATCCCCCTGTACTGCATATTTACTTTGGGACTACGGACATATTCCGGGAGATCCCCATGTACTGCATATTTACTTTGGGACTACAGACATATTCCGGGAGATCCCCCTGTACTGCACCCTGTACTTCATATTTATTTTGGGACTACGGGCGTATTCCGGGAGATCCCCCTGTACTGCATATTTATTTTGGGACTTCGGACGTATTTCGGGAGATCCCCATGTACTGCATAATCACTTGGAACTACGGGACGGTATCCCTAGGGATTCCACCTTGTGATATATGTATTGTGTTGAGCCGAGGACCCTCTTTAATGTAGAACTCATATTGTTTTTCTTAAACTGTTTACTGTGTACATTACTTATCTTTGTACTGTTTTAAATCTATTGTATAGAAGTCCAGTAGCGCCTTAGCCTGACCTCGTCACTACTTGAGAGGGGTTAGGCTTGGCACTTACTGGGTACCAAATATGGTGTACTCATGCCCTTTCTTGCACATGTTTTCGTGTGCAGATCCAGGTACAAGCTATCAACCTTGTGGTAAGTCGCTGCTGCTGATTCTAGGAGACCACAAGGCATTTCTGTTGCATCCGCAGAATCCTCCGAGTCTCCTTCCATTCTATCTTGTTGAGATGTTCTTATGTACTTTCCATTTTTTGTTAGAGCTACAGTAGTGTTAGAAGCTTGTGACTGTCTGTGACATTCCGGGTTTTGGGAAGTTATATTTTTGTATGAGCCGACCGGCCAGTACATTATTTACGTCATTGCCCTTATCCCGTTTATTGCCTGTGTTTCATTTCAAAAATTTTCTCTTTATAGTAGGCTTACCTAGTCGTAGAGACTAGGTACCGTCACGACACCTTCGAAGGATAAATCGGGTCTCGACACCTATGTGGTTACATTATTGTCTGAAGCAACATAAATTACCAAATTAAATGTCATGTGGATGCAGTAAAGAGAACATATGAATTCAACTAATATAGCTTAACCATTGGTGTTGGATTCTATTAGAATGAAGGGAAAATTGAATCATCGGCGATGTTGGATTTTCAAGTGCTAAATATTATGTGTGTACGTTAGAATTATTCCTATATAAATAAGAATTGGCTCCAAAAAGTGTCAAGGAATATACTGCAGGGTTAAGTTTATCTAATTTGGGATTAAAATTTAATGCTACACTAATACTTCAAGCCTAGTCTTTTAAGATCAACATGTGACTTGTCTTGAAGTAGGGGGCATTTGTAAGCATATAAATTTTATTGAATTAACTCCCTAAAATAATTTAGACAATATTTTAAATCCAAGATATATTTGTTCAAACAAATTTGGGCTAATATAATTGGATTAGATATATAAGTCCAATGGATTAAATAAATAAGTTTTAAGCCATTGGGTTAGCCCATTTAATTGGGTTAAAGTGATGAACCCACTTCATTAAGCCCAAGATGTCATCTTCCTAGAGGCCTAGTTTGGCGCCATGTGTCAAATGACGTGGCGCGCCAAGTCAAACGGAAGAGCCAATAGGATTGTGCCACATGTCAAAATGACAAGGCATGTCAAGTCAAATTAAAAGGCCAGTGAAATCGCGCCACATTACAAGTGACATGTTCTGACCAATCAAAATGACCTTGTCACACTTCAATTTGATTAGTCGGAAAGAGTTTGTTCTTATCATAACTTTTTTCTCCCACAACTATAAATAGGGGTCTTCATAACCCAGAAAAGACACCAGAAGTTATAACAAGAAGCAAGAGGGAGCTCGTGGATCAAACACTGCGGATTTCTCTAAAAGCTACAAGCATTCAATTGTTCTAAGGATTAAAAGATCAAGATGAAGTTTCAAGAACAAGCTGCAAGCCTTTGGATTAAAAGTATGTTAAGATCAAGATCAAGCTTCAAGCACTTGAATTAAAATAAAATAAAATTCAAGATTAAGCTCAGAGGCTCTTTTATTTACCGTTGAAAAGAAGAATCAGAGGATTCATAGAGATTGTAACACTCAAACATTTGAAATAAAATACTACGATTGTTGCAATATTTTTCGGTCTTGATTTTATTTTCTCGACGCAATCTATTGTCTATAGACCCTACAATATTATTAGACTAATATTCTCTTGAAAGTTATATTAATAATACCTTCAATATTAATTACAAAGTTAGTTTTAATTTGTAACATTAAATTTGACTTGGAATTATCAAAGAATTTATTAAGGTATATGTATCTAAATTCATCACTTTACAAAGATAAGCTCTTTAACTTCCCATACGTATAATAATTTTTTTAAGCTAACATTTACGGTTCATACATTTTATCTTTTCTTTCTATTTTTCTTAGATTACATATTCAGATTGTTATTATTTCAAAATGCAATTCTTTTCTTATAAATGCAACCATGATTCAAAGCGCTTTATTATACATGTACAAAATAATACAATTTTTTCAATTTAGTACTATTTATATGGGATAGACGCGCAACGCGCGTGCACAAGGACTAGTAGAATAAATAATTCCAAATAATCAAGAATCTTGAAGTAAATAATGCTGGAAGTATTGGGAGTAATGTAGTTGTTACAAATTAGTTCATGTAACGAGTAGGGATGTTCATGGTTCGGTTTGGGTCGATTTCCCTAAAAAGAAACCAAACCAAGTAAGTCGGCTCTTCAAATTTGGGAACCAAAACAAATCAATTAAGTCGATTTTTATCGATTCGGTTTTTTCGGTTTTGTCGATTTTCCGGGTTTTTATCATTTTTTCTTAAATACGAGACATACACTACCAAACACATATTCCAGTGAATACATTGTCAACATAATACTATCAAATAAATTATTCTTTGAGTAATATATCTTTACCAAGATATATTGATAATAATTGAATCAAATACTGATGAGTGATTTAAATAATAAATTTAAATAGCTACTTCTATAGTCGATTTGATTCAGTTATTTTTGTTTATTTTTTTTTATTAAAATCGAAATTAAACCAAATTTGTTCGGTTTGTAAAATTCAAAATCATAATCAAACTAAACCTAATAAATATCGATTTTTTGGTTGGTTTGGTTCGGGTTTTCGGATTTTTACGAACACCCCTAGTAAAGAGAATAGTTCCCGTTGTAGGGTTTTCATAATATCATAAGAGTCTAATTTGTTTGAGGATTAGCCCATAATACTTATGAAAATATGTATATATATTGATACCGTTAGGTTTTTTCGTGCTTTTTTATCATAATTAAAAATATTTTCTTGGTAAAAAACAATTCTTGGTGAAAAAGGTCTCTTTCACATTTGACTAATAACTTTTTTATGAGAAATTTTGCACTTCTATGAGTTGATTCCTTCTCACACAACAACACATAGCATCTAAAATCGTAGTCTCTTAGGTTGAGAGAGTTTTGTTTATTGAGAGAATTTTCTCTCAATAATTTTATGTCTCTATTTTATTTTAGTGAATTGATTATATGTAGGTTATTGAACAAATCATATTAAATTATTATATTTATTTAGCTTCCACATGATATATTTTTATTTCGGTCCCAGCCAGTGGCGTAGTTAGGAATTTCGAGGGTGTTCAAACTTTAAACAAGCCAATAATATTTTTGTCGATGAATGGTTACCAATATTCTTAGATCAAACTAGGAAAATTTTAGCTAAACAATAAAAAAAATTAATAGAACTATAATTTACAAATCAAAATTAAAATAACAAAAAAAGAAAACGTTAGAAATTTTACTAATAACTAAAGGAAAGAGAGATTCGAGAGGATTTTCGTTTGTAGAGAGCTTTTATGGAAGAAATTTCTGCAGAGCTTGACTTTTAAATTATAAAATTTATTTAAGAATAAATTTAGTAAAAAATTACTTTTAAGATTAGTTATTAATTTCTACACAAATTTTAAGAGTTATTTTATTAAGAACCTTTTTAGATAAAAAACAAAGAATCAAATAGATCTATGTTTCCGTTTAGGTTTGCCAAATAAAATTGGCAAAATTTTGAATCCGTGAACAACACGTCACTTTGAATATCCTGAACTGTTGGACTGCCTCACCCAACTGTATTAAAAGTGTTTAAAATATAATATGTCACCACTAAAAATCCGCTATTTCCGTCCAACCACAATCAACCAAAAATGACCGGTCAAGAAAAGCGACCAAAAAACCAACCAACGCCAAGAATATTTTTTACAATTTTTAAGAATAATACACCGACCAAAGTTGGTCGGTAAATTTTGGTAAAATTAAAAAGAAAAGGATTACCAACCAAAATCAGTTGGTAATGTGGTCAACAATTTGACAAGAATGGCTAGGCTCGCTTAGCCAAAGCAGATATTTAGTTACCGACCAACATTGATCAGTTATCTAGTCCCACAATTTTAATTCTAATAATTATATTATTATTTTAAAAGATGTATAAAATTTATATTTCAAATTACCGACCAAAGTTGGTTGGTTTGTAGTGGGGGGACAAATCACCCACCAACTTTGGTCGGTAACTGTAACTTCTGAAAAATTACCGACCAATTTTGATCGGTTCTTAGGTTAAACATGGTCAAACTATTAGATTATATTTTATTTTATTATATAAATAATATAAATATAATTGTCGGCGGTTCGATCTATGATTTATCATTCATGGACGTTGATAAGATCCGTCCACTTAGCAGCACCTTAGGATGGAATAGCCTTAAAAGTGAAGGGCAAGGTTCAAACGAGGAAAGGCTTACGGTGGATACCTAGGCACCCAGAGACGAGGAAGGGCGTAGTAATCGTTTCCACGCTTGAAAAAAAAAACCCGGGGCGTGTCATCCAAATCATCGGTCCGGTACTAGATGTAGCCTTTTACCCGGGCAAGATGCCGAATATTTATAACGCTCTGGTAGTTCAAGGTCGATTTTGCCGAGTTCCTTAGAGAGAGTTGTCTCGCGCCCCTAGGTATTCTCTACCTACCCACCTGTGTCGGTTTCGGGTACAGGTACCCTCTTGCTGAAAGTCGTTCGAGCTTTTCCTGGGAGTATGGCATGGGTTACTTCAGCGTACTACTTAAATTTTTAATACTATCACGACCCAAAGTTTCCTCCGTAGGATGCCGTGATAGCACCTAATCTCTAAGACTAGGTAAGCCTAACAATTTTGGGGAATAACTGAATATAAAGGTAAAACTCAACCTCAACATCTGAAAAAAATAATAATTGCGATTCGAAATATTTACAACTCTCAAAACCCGGTAGAAACAAGTCACAAGCTCTAAAGAGAAAATGTTAAGTATCTCTATACATCAGAGTTTAATAAAATAAAGAAAGAAACATCATAGAGATAAAGGGGGACTCCGAGGTCTGCGGACACTGGCAGATGTACCTTGAAGTCTCCACGTATGGTCTAACTCACTGGTACCTGGTCTGGTAATCAGTACCTAGATCTGCACAAAAAGATGTGTATAAGTGTAGTATGAGTACACCACAACGACACCCAGTAAGTACCAAGCCTAACCTCAGTAGAGTAGTGTCAAGGTCAGGTCAAGGACCTACTGGAATAAAACGGAAACAAAGCAGAAGATATAATAATATAATGAAATGACTGATAATTCAACAATGAGAAATTTCAAAAAAAAAAAACAACACAACAAATAAAGGTAAACAACATGGGGCGCTTCCGAGGTATTGACTCGTAGTCGCAAATGTAAACACACAACAGAGGGACCTCCCGAGGTACTGCCTTGTAATGCCAAAAGTAAATATGCAACAAGGGGAGCTCCTGAGGTACCGCCTTGTAGTCCCAAAAGTAAATATGCAACGGGGGGAGGTTCTGAGATACCGACTCACTGTCCCAAAAGTAAATATGTAACAGGGGCGCTCCCGAGGTACCGTCTCGTAGTCCCAAAAGTAAATACACAATAGGGGAGCTCCTGTGGTACCGCCTCGTAGTCCCAAAAGTAAATACATACTCATAACTTATGAAACAACGAATTTACAGCAAGGAATCCTACAGTTAAATACTGAATACAAAATCGCGGAAGCAGGTTCAACTAAGCATATTGCAAAAATTGCAAGTAAGTGTTAAGACACATTGGCATGCGACATTAGGCTAACCATGATGACTACACATACTAAAGCAACTCAATTAAGGAATTAAAAGAAAACTACTCAGCAAGAACCAGGTTTTTCAACATTTAACCCGAGTACGCATTCGTCACTTCGCGTACACGACCTTCACGTATTTCAAATACCATAACAGTATCAAAACCTAAGGGGAGTTTCTCCCACGCAAGGTTAGACAATTCACTTACCCCAAATCTCGCTCAATCAATCGATAAGAATGTCTTTCCCTCGACTTTCCGACTCCGAACAGCCCATATCTAGCAAAAATCGATTACATACTATAAATATAACTATAAGGAACTAATCTAAATAATGAAATTATGACTTTAACAAGAAATTAGAAAATCACCCCAAAAAGCTGATCCGAGCCCACGCCTCGAAATTGAGTAAAAGTCACACAATACGAACACCCATTCGATATCGAGTTCATCCATACCAAAATTACTTAAATCCGATACAAAATTCTCGATTAAAACCTCAAAATTTGGCCTAAGGATTTTCCACCCTTTTTTCACAAATTTCTCAACCCAAATCCTTAATTAAATGAATAATAAATGATATATTAGTAGAGATTAATCAAAAACAAGTCAAGAATCCTTACTCAAATGTTTTCTCTCAAATTCCCTCAAAAATTCGCCTCACTCTAAGCTATATATCTCAAAATATGAAGAAAATGGCAAACCCTCTGTTTAATATAATCTGCCTAGTGCTCTCCGCTTTTGCGATACAAAATCCGCTTCTACGGTACCGCTTTTGTGGTGAAAACTCTGCATATGCGGAGTTCACTTAAACTCCCAGATATTAAACCTGCGTACATCTATTCACATCTGCGCCCACTCGCCTGCTTTCGTGGAAACATTGGCCACCTCAGTTCTCTCACTCTCCGCTTCTGCGATCATCCTTCCACAGGAGTATCTTCGCTTCTGTGGCCTTCATGTTGCATCTGCGACCACTGACCACCCCTTTCAGTTCTGGTTTTGCGCTTGGCCCCACACTTCTGTGGGCCCGCACCTGCGGTCAAACTTGCGCATGTGCTGTTACACCAAAACTGGTGCACTTTAGTCATTCTTTAAGCTTCAACTTGATCCGTTAACCATCCGAAACCACCCTGAGGCCCCTGGTACCTCAACAAAACCTACCAACAAGTCCTAAAACAAAATACAAAATTAGTCGATCCTTTAGATCATATCAAACAACGTAAAATACGAATTGCACATTGATTCAAGCCTAATAAACTTTAGAACAACAAACATCCACATTCGACGTCGAAACCTATCAAATCGAGTCCGATTGACCTCAAATTTTGCATAAAGTTATAATTGACATTACAGACCTACTCACACTTTCGAAATTGGAATCCGAACCCGATATCAAAAAGTCCACTCCCTGTCAAACTTCTCCAAATCATCCAATTTCCGAAATTTTGCCAATTAACGCCGAAATGACCTACGAACCTCCAAATCGACATCCGAACACGCTCCTAAGATCAAAATCACCCTACCGAGCTATTGGAACTAACGAAACTCTATTCTGGGGTCGTCTTCACAAAAATAAACCTACATTGAATTCCTACAACTTAAACTTCTATTTTAGGGACTACGCGTCCCATTTCACTCCGAAACAAAAAATCCAAATCCCCGGACGAGTCACGCAATCACAGAAAGAAATAGAGGGATCAATAAATAGGGGTTCGGGGCTAATTCTCTCAAAACGACCGGCCGGGTCATTACATCCCCCCTCTTAAAACAAACGTTTGTCCTCGAACGAGTACAGAGACATACCTGGAGTGGTGAAAAGATGAGGATAAGGGCTGCGCACATCATGCTCGGTCTCCCAAGTCTCCTCCTTGACCAGATGACCCCTATAGTGAACGTTCGCAGAAGCGATGTTCTTCGACCTCAACTTTCGAAACTGCCTGTCCAAAATGGCCACCGGCTCCTGAACATAAGATAGATCCCTGTCCAACTGGATTGAGCTGAAGTCTAACACATGAGATGGATCGCCGTGATACTTCCGGAGCATAGAAACATGGAATACTGGATGAATTACAGATATACAAGGTGGTAGTTCAAGTGTGTAAGCCACCTCTCCAATCCTCTCAAGAATCTCAAAAGGACCGATATACCTAGGCCCGAACTTGCCTTTCTTCCAAATCTCATAACACCCTTCATGGGCGAAACTCGGAGCAAGACCCACACCCCAACCATGAATGTAATGTCATGAACCTTCCGATCCGCATAACTCTTCTACCTGGATTGGGCTGTACAAAGTCGATCTTGAATCAATTTAACCTTTTCCAAAGCATCTGGAACCAAGTATGTACCCAATAGCATAGCCTCGCCCGGCTTGAACCAATACACTGGAGACCAGCAACGCCTACCATACAAAGCCTCATACGGTGCCATCTGAATGCTCGACTGATAATTGTTGTTGTAGGAAAACTCTGCAAGTGGAAAGAACTGTTCCTAAGGACCCCTAAAATCCATCACACACAAACGAAACATATCCTCTAATATCTGAATAGTGCACTCAGACTGTCCGTCTATCTGAGGGTGAAAAGCTATATTCAACTCCACCCGAGTACCCAACTCACGCTTTTGTTGGCTCTCCAGAACCGTGATGTAAACTGCTTACCTCAGTCAGAGATGATAGATACCGGTACGCCATGAAGCCTGACAATCTCGAGAGTGTAAACCTGATCGAGCTGATCCAAAAAGTAAGTAGTAACCACAGGAATGAAATGAGCTGACTTGGTCGATCTATCCACAATCACCCAAACTGCATCGAACTTCCTCTGAGTTTGCGGGAGGCCACCAATAAAATCCATAGTGACCCGTGTTTAACCAAAGAATTAGATCCTTTGACCAAAGATATTTCTAGGATGAACACGAGTTACTGATAATCAAAGAAATAATGCAAAAATAAAGGGAAACGAGTAGTAGACAATATTGCTGAAATATAGAAAAGAAAAGTAGATTGTATTCGAAAATCGGATGATCTTACAAGTTATATTTCCTTCCTTTATATAGGAGGTTCTGAATATAACGTTTGGTTCTTGCAATAATTATTCATTAATGACTAATTATTACATTAATGAGGCATTACCAAGGGCAACCATAACTGTTATGCGTAGGTTACATAACATCTGGCTTTTTATTAGGGATTCCTGAATCTATCCGTAACTCTGTCTAGATTCACTCTGACCGTGTCCCTTCCTTATCTCGATTAGAGCGAGTTTCCCATGGCTGATGAGCTCGATGCTTTATTGAATCGTGCCTCTTTGTTCCGTACCTCTTCAAATAATCACATCCATCTGTCGCGTTCTCCTGTGTCCACATAACTGGCTGAGTTGTCAGGAGTTGGCTTAAGTGTGAAACTCTTTTTTACCAATACAGATAGTCCCCCCACTTGCCATATATTTATCGATTAATATTTGGTAAGTGGATACTCATTTATGGGGGGAATATTTTTCTGCCGCTTTGCCTCGAAACATCGCATCTTTTTATGAACATAGGCGTTGTTTGTCACTTCCATTTAGTGCTCATACCACATGTCCTTCTCGGATTGGTTCTGCATTTATTCGGCACCTTTTAGGGATTTTTGCGGCTACGTCAGTCCCAAAGTGACACCTTTAATTATGACTTTTCATCATTATTTTTGATGGCCGTCTTCAAGTATAAATACCCTTCTTCCTTTCTTTACTTCCACGAAACATTTTATAACTTGTCTCCTTTATTTGTAAAGAATTTTCCATTGCCTCTGTAAACATGTCTTCATCAAATCAGCCTAAAAGAATAATAGATGTGGAAAACTTAACACCTTCTTCTGCCTCGACTAGGAGTCGGAGGGGCGGTATATTAAGGAGTTCAGGATCCACTCCTTCCAGAGGTTCTTCTTCCTCTCATATAATTTCTCCTCCTTCCGCTAGGTCTTTAGTTTCTCCTAGGGCTATGTCTTCTCGTTCTTCATCTAGAGGTAAAGACGATCATCTTCGTGAACCTAAAGTTGATGAAATTATTCCCGTTGAATTTGTCTTTTACTAGGGAAAACCCAGTTGTGTAGACCAGTCTTCTTCTTTAGACAATGTTGAGAGGTATTCAACCCTTATTACTGAGGGCCATATTTCCCTTGTTCGTAGGGATTGTTCTTGGATGTCTGATTTCCATGTTTATGATTATGTTGAGTACTTGTTCCATGAAGGTTTTGATCTTTCTCCTGATGATGTTCCTTTAGCTTCTATTTTTCCTGATTCTTTAAGAGAAGATGTTTCATTGGTTCCTCGTGTTTCCTCCGCTCCTTTAGCTATAACGGTTTCTGTCGGATCTTTACCTGCAGTTTCCTCAATTCTTCAATCTTGCGTGCATTCTATTTTTCCCGTGACTTCTTCAGTTCCCCAACCCTCAGTGCCTGCTGCTGTACCATCCGTGCCTGTTTCCATGCCTTCCATTAGGGAAGTAGGGTCTTCCAGCAGGGAGATGCGGAGGGTGATGATAGAGGTTCCAACTGAGGTAAGTCTTTTCAAGAAGACACGTGAGCCCGAGGTATGGCTCAAACCTTTGATAGGTCCCATGGAGAAAACCAAACTAGCTATCCATACAGCCCTTACTTGGGCCAATGAAGTGGTGCATACCTCCTTGAAGGTACAGTGCAANTGCTTCTTGTAGATCAACCTTATTGGTATGGAGCTTATGAAGAGGATCTCGAATTCGGATCAGGAAACAAGAGAATTGCAGGCTGATCTTGGTAATCTAAGGGCACAATATTATAGCTTGAGAATTAATATGGACGCCTTAGAGGAGGAGAGGAATACCTTGAAAAGACAACTGAGGGTTAAGGCAACAGAACTGGCGGTGGAGAAGGCTTCTTCAAACCAGGCTGATAAGGATAAGAGCATTCTGGAATCCTCATTTGCTGAACAATTGTCTCAAGCCTCGGAGGAGATCAGGAACTTGAAGTATTTGCTAGGGCAGAAGGAGGTATATTCTGGCTAGCTCGTACAATCACTCTCCCGGACCCAAGAAGAACTGCGTAATGCATTAAATAGAGTCAAAATTTTGGAGGAGTCGATCGTACCTCTGAGGGCTGCCCATGAAGCTGCTGAAGCGGAGAAGGATGGGTTAAAGGCCGAGCTTCAAATTTGGGCAAAAGATTATAACGATCTTGAAGAAGCAGCTGCTATTGATGTAAGTTGGGAGTATATGAATTCTCGCCTTGATACATTGACAGAGATGAGTCAAGAAGGGTTCGACCTCAGCGCTGCAATAGCTAAAACCAAAGAGGCTATGGAGAAGACTCAACAAGGTCTTAATCTTTCTCTATCTAATGGTGAAACTTCTGCCTCTCGTGCCTCTTTGCCTCAAGTTTCTCCCGTTCCTCCTGTTAATGAAGAATTCATCCCTCCTCCACAAGAAGATTAAAGTATTGGTTCTCTTTATTGTTTTTTTAATTGGATTGGTGGTTACCCCCAGCTCCATCGGTGGTAAATTTGGATCTTTGAAATCCCCAAGTGACAACTTAGGGGCACAAAAATGTAATTATTATATGCGGCTAAGTACTAGTTAGTACTTAGTTCTTACTTAGCCGCTCTTTTTGATAAGAATGCAATTTATGACTCTTTTTTTTCGAGTTTCTGTTTTTCTCTTAAGTCTTTTGCATGTCTTGCTTTTTGAGGTTTTTAGTTTTACCTCTAAACTTTCGCATGAATATGCTAAAATTACTCGAACTTTTTTATAGTAGGCATGGTGTTTTTACAAAATATAAGCCTTTGTTTATGATAGGCTTTATTTATAAGATAAAGCCCTTTTTGATTGATGCTTAATGAAGAAGACGTCTCAACTTCATAGTAATGCAATAGAGTAATGGAAATTTTTCACATGTTTAGAAATGCTTCTAAAGGAAGATTTTTGTTTGAACTTCCACAACATTTTACATGTGTTTACGATTATCGTCTAAGACTCATGTTGCAACTGTTTTTATTTAACAGATTTGATATACACTTGTATTTCGTAACTGTTTTTCATAGGTAAAAGTTTTTTCGAGTAAATACAAGGGAGCAACTATTTTTCATTAGTAAAAGTTATTATAAGAATTGGGGTTTTTACCCGCAACTGTTTTTGTTGGAAACAATTTTCTAATAAGTACGAGGGAAATGTTTTCTTATCCGTAACTGTTTTATTTGATAACAGTTATCTGAACAATCACAAGGATTTTGATCTTTCATCCATAACTGTTTTATTTGATAACAGTTTTCTATATGAGTACAAAGATTTCGTAACTGTTTTTAATCATAACAGTTTTTGAATGAGTACACTGATGATGATCTTTTACCCCTAACTGTTTTTGTTACAACAGTTTTGAACAAGTATAAAGATGTACATTTCTTCCTCGTGGCTAATATTTTTCCTTTCAACCTGAACATGTTCGAAGGTTTTTTGCATTTTTGCATTAGGCTTTGTATTTGGATGACTCTTTTGATCTCTTTCGATTTTGCTCGTATCACTTGTTTTGTTGGGTAGATGGGTCTTCAAGCTCGAGCTTTTGACTTTCTGATAGTCTTCTTTGCTTCATCTTAGCCTTCCATACTGTATAGTCCCCCAAGTGTTTGAGTTTTTAAGAATGAGATCTCGAGCACTTGATTATTCCTTCATTGTGGTCCTTTTCCTGAAAAGGAAAACATTCCAGACTTGACTGCTTAACCCTTTAAAATGTCCATCAGAAAGTGTAACCCTAGACCGGAAATTGTGTTATTTCCTCGCGTCTTTGCAGGTCTAATGTCATCATCTAGGGATGGGTTAACTTTATGCCTATCATCTAAAAAGGTTATAAAATTTTAATTGTTCAAAATAAAATCGAATGTGTGATACCTGACCGGGGGTACTTATTTTCCTTAAAAGTAGTACTTCTTCAAGTGAATGGAATTCCAACTTGTTGGTAGGATTCTGCCGTCCATAGCTTCCAACTCGTAGGCGCCCTTCCCAGCTATGCCTCGAATTTTTTAGGGTCTTTCCCAGTTTGGATTTAACTTTCCTGCGCCTGCTTCTTTCGTTGATTGAAAGACTTTTTTAAGGACGAAGTCCCCAATCTTGAAGTACTTGAGATGAGCTTTACGGTTGTAATAATGTTCTATGATTTGTTTTTGAGCTGCCATCCGTATCGGTGCTGTTTCTCTCCGTGATTCGAGCAGGTCCAGATTGGTGCTCAATTCATCGTCGTTTGCTTCCTCCATGGTTGTTGTGAACCTCATGCTTGGTTCGCCAATCTCCACAAGTATTAAGGCTTCTGAGCCATAGACAAGTGTGAACAGAGTTTCTCTCGTGGTTGTTTTTGAAGTTGTTCTGTATTCCCATAGTACCTCTGGTAACTCATTAGTCCAGTTTCCTTTGGCTTTATCCAACTTCTTCTTTATATTATTGATGATGAACTTATTCGTTGACTCAACTTGACCATTATCCACGGGGTGGTATGGCGTTGAAGTGATCCGTTTGATTTGCCAGCTTTCGAAGAATTCTGTGATTTGCGAGCCTATGAATTATGGGCCATTATCGCACACGATCTCCTTTGGTATCCCAAAGAGGCATATTATGTTTTGTCATAAGAAGCTTTTAACTTCCTTTTCTCGCACTTGTTTGAACGCTTCTACCTCTACCCATTTTGTAAACTAGTCGGTTAGCATGAGCAAAAACCGTACCTGTCCTTTAGCTGTGGGAAGAGTTCCTACTATGTCCATACCCCATTTCATGAAAGGCAATGGGGATATTATTGGATGCAATAATTTTGCTGGTCGATGCATGTTATTGGCAAACCTTTGGCACCTTTCGCATTTGTATACGAAGTTTTCGGCCTCTTCTTCCATCTTAGGCCAATAGTATCCAGCTCTGATTAGGGTTTTCACTAAGGATCTTGCCCCTGAGTGATTTCCACAGTGTCCTTCGTGGACTTCTTTCATCACAAATTCCATTTGGTTAGGTCCGAGGCATTTTTCTAGGCCCCCCCGAACATCTTGCGATATAATGAGTTGCGAATGGGCAGTACTGTGCAGCTTTGCGGCGAAGCGCTTGAGTTATTTTCTTGTCTTCAGGTACGGTGCCATTCTGCAAAAAAATTAGGATTTCGTTTCTCCAATCCCAGGTTAAATTATTGAAACTTTCCTCATTTCTATCCTGGTCGATAGCTGAATGAAATAGATGAACGACGATTGCATTTTCCTTGTTTGTTACTTCCGTGACTGCTGCAAGGTTAGCTAATGCATCTGCTTCAGCATTTTTCTCTAGGTATCTGTACTACCTTCCATGTTTTGAATTGTCTCACGAGCTCTCGTGCCTTTTCCAAATATTTTAGCATCCGAGTCTCTCGAGCGATGTAAGTCCCCTGCATTTGATTTACTACCAGTTAGGACTCACTTTTGATTATGATTTGCTCGATTGAGAGCTCTCGTGCAAGTTCTAATCCTGAAATAACAGCTTCGTACTCTGCCTCATTGTTAGTTATAGGATACCATTTGATAGCCTGCCGTATCTTTTCACCCATGGGTAATATTAAGACTATGCCTAAGATGGCACCTTTTATATTGGAAGAACCATCGGTAAATAAGGTCCATAGACCCGGAGTAACACTGTTGAAGAGTTGTAACTCTCTCTCCACTTCAGGTACAATGCTATTACTAAAGTCAGCGACAAAGTCAGCTACGATCTAAGACTTAATTGCAGTCCTAGGCTGATATATTATTTCATGCTCACTTAATTCTATAGCCTACTTGGCTAATCTTCCTGATAAATCTTGTTTATGGAATATGTTTCTTAATGGATACGAGGTCACAATTGTGATTGGATGACATTGAAAGTATGGACTTAATTTTCTGGATGCCATGATTAGAGCTAAGGCTAATTTTTCTAGATGTGGATATCTAGTTTCAGCATCTAGTAATGTCTTGCTTACATAATAAATAGGAGATTGTTTACCTTTATTCTCCATTACCAACATTGCACTTACAACAATTTTCGAGACGGAAAGGTAGACGTACAACCTCTCCCCCTCCTTTGGCTTTGACAGCAACTGAGGTTTTGATAGATAAGACTTTAGGTCTTTGAGATCCTGTTGGCATTCTTCAATTCGTTCGAACCGATTTTGCTTTTTGAGAACTGCAAAGAATTTAAAACTTTTCTCGGAAGATTTGGAAATAAATCTTCCTAAGGCTGCAATTCTTCCTGTTAGTCTTTGAACTTCTTTTTTGTTTATAAGTACATTAGGTATTTCTTCTGTAGATTTAATTTGATCAGGATTTACCTATATTCCCCTGTTTGATACAAGGAAACCTAAGAATTTACCTGATTCTACGCCAAAAGCGCATTTTTCTGGATTCAGCTTCATATTGTACCTGCGTAAAATGTCAAAGGTAATAGAGAGGTGCCCGAAATGGTCTTCCACCCGTGTTGATTTTACCAGCATGTCATCGACGTAAACTTCCATCATTTTTCCCCAGGAACTTCTTGGTCACTAGCCTTTTATAGGTGGCTCCAGCATTTTTCAAGCCAAAAGGCATGACTTTATAATAGTAAGTCCCCCTGTTTGTAATAAAGGAGGTCTTTTCCTCGTCTGAGGGATCCATTTTAATCTGATTATAACCAGAATACGCGTCTAGGAAGCTTTACAATTCATGATCTGCGGTGACATCAATCATTTGATCTATATGTGGTAATGGGAATGAATCTTTGGGGCATGCTTTATTTAAGTCAGTATAATCTACGCATACTCTCTATTTTCCATTCTTTTTAGGTACTACCACAGTGTTAGCTAGCCAGTTAGGGTACGTTACCTCTCGTATCGAACCAATCTTCAAGAGTTTCTGTACCTCTTCGTCAATCACTTGGTTCTTGAATGGTCCTTGCTTTCTTTTCTTCTGCTTAACAGGTATGAAGGATGGATCTTCATTTAGTTTATGAGTCATCACTTCTAGTGGGATACCTGTGATGACCCAAAAGGTCATCCGGTGTTAATTTATCTAAATTTGTGTTCCGAGGCCTCGAAAGCCTCTGTTAATCTCACCTTGATATACGTGCGCATCCCGGGCGTGTAGCCGAGAAGATTTTAAGTGAAAACTTGATGAAAACTTGAAATTTATAATAATTAATTGATTAAAGTTGACTTTGGTCAACATTTTTGGTAAACGGACCCGGATCCGTGATTTGATGGTCCTGGAGGGTCCGTAGGAAAATATGAGACTTGGGTGTATGCCCGGAATCGAATTCCGAAGTCCCAAGTCCGAGAAATGAATTTTTTAAAGAAAATTGTTTTCTGAAAATAATAAAGACTTTTGAAAATTAATTTTGATGAGAAACCTGTGTTACCGTGCCCGTGTTATGGTTCCGGAGCCCGGAACAGTTTTAATATGTGTTATATGAGCTATCTGTAAAATTTGGTGTAAAACGGACTTGGTTTGACGTGTTTCGGATCAAAAATGGAAAATTTGATAGTTTATGAAGTTTGAGAAAATTCTATAGATTTTGGAGTTTAAATCATTGTTTTTATGTTATTTTGGTGGTTTCATTACTCGAATAAGTCCATAGGATGATTTTGAGGTCGTGTGTACATTGGGTTTGAGGTTCCGAGGGCTCGGGTGAGTTTCGAGTAGGTCCCGGGAGGTCTTTAGGCTTAAATATAGCTATTGGAGGTCACAGAACTCAGATCTCTAAACCTACCACTGAGGTCCGCGGTCCTTTTTCGCGGACCGCCTTGAGGACTTCGAGACCGTGGTCGTTTTTTCGCAGTCCGCGGTGGAGGAGCTGGGCCACTGGTCCGACTTCGGAGGTCTATATCTTTTGATCTACAAGAAATTTTGAGATGATTCAAAAAACGAAAGTTTTAGCCCTTCGTGTCTAGTTGCTAGAAAGGTAAAGAAATAGTAATTTAGACATATCTAGAGAAAGTTATTTCCAAAATACTAAAGCATGTCACTGCAGTCATTTTTCTTGGTTTTCTTCAGGTTTTCTTGGTCCTTGCTAGCGCGGCCGCAGTCCATTTTTCGCTGATCGTGGTGGGGGACCTGAGGGGGGTATAAATAGACAGGAATTTCTGTTATTTTAATTTTTCAAAGCCCTAAAAACATAAGAGGCAATTTTCCAAACACTCTTTCTTCTCCAAAACATTAGTAAGTGATTTATAACTCATTTTCTTTACTCCTTAACTTCTTTTTACAAGATTTACCCTAGAATCTAGGCCTAAAATCATGCAATCAAAGTAGAAATTAGGGGTTTTGGGTAGAGTTAGGATTTTGGGAATTTTGGTTAATTCAACCTCAATTTGGGGTCGGATTTCAAAAAAAATTATATATTTGGACTCGTGGGGGTATGGATGATCGGGTTTTGGTCCGAGCCCCGTATTTGGACCACGCGGGCCTGGGGTCAAATTTTGGTATTTTTGGAAGAATGTTGGGAATTGAATAATTAGGCTGTGAGACTGAATTATTGAGTCATTATTGATATTATTAAGTTGATCCTGATTAGATATTGTCGTTTCGGAGTCGGATTCGAGAGGAAAGGCGGTATTAGAGGCTTAATTGCATTTTTGGACCCGAGGTAAGTGTGTTGCCTAACTTTGGTGAGGGAATAGGTATCATATGCTATGTTCTAAGTGTTTATCATGTCCAATGCATAGGTGAGGTGACGAGTACCTATGCATTGTGTGTCAAGCATGCCCGTGAGTCCATTTTTGATGAAATTCTTGTCCTTAATTCTATATCCATTGTATTATGAATTTATCTCTACTTGGAAGTTGATTATGTTGAAAATCCTCGTTGATGAACTTGTGATGTAATGGTCCTATTGAGGACCCAACTTTAAAGGATATTCTTGAAAAGGTTGGTTATAGCTGAGACCCTACCGGGCAATTTGTTATGATAATGACTGATATTTTCCCCTTGTCGGGTGATTATGATTTGTGATTCCACTATGCTTCATTCCTTTCCATTTTGATAATTGTCATTGAATTGGGGAGGAAGAGTGTAAAGCACGAAGGGTGATGCCGTGCCATGATTTATATTTAAAAGCACGAAGGTTGATGTCGTGCCATGATTGATATTTAAAAGCACGAAGGTTAATGCCGTGCCATAATTTACACTGCCATACATGATACATTTCACTGTGAGGAAGAGAGTAAAAGCACGAAGGGTGATGTCGTGCCATGATTCATGCTATCTTACATCGTACATTGCATTGTGAGGAAGAGAGTAAAAGCACGAAGGGTGATGCCGTGCCATTTATTACATTTCTGGCATTATATTTGTTGCATTAGCATATTTTTAATAAATTTCCTTCTTGTCTGTTCCTATGTACTTAATTAACTGCTCTATCTCACTTGTTACCCAATTGTCTGCTCCCGTATCCCTCTACGTATCTGTTTATCTCTTACTTTGTTTTTCCATGATATATGTTGTAGAATAGGACAGGTTAATATTTGTTGTCAAGTCTAGCCTCGTCACTACTTCGGCCGAGGTTAGGCTCGGCACTTACTCAGTACATGGGGTCGGTTGTACTGATGCTACGCTGTACATCTTATTATTGTGCAGATCCCGCACCCGGACCCACTGGACAGTGTTGAGGGAGTCTCCTTCATTCCACCCCAGAGGCTTCAAGGTATACCCGCTGGCGTTTGTAGGCCTTGGCGTCTCTCCTATCCCTAGTTTCTGTATTTCTGTCTTGTTCTTCCTCTAGTTTTCAGAGACAGTCATGTATTTCATTTCAGACTTTGTATTTAGCACTCCTATAGACAATTCGTGAGTTTGTGACTCCAGGTTTTGTGGAATTATTGCAACGTGGTATTATGTTATCCTTACATAGCTTTAACACTTTATCTTTTTCGGCTGTTAAAAATAAATTGTGAACTGTTTTTAGTTTATTCTATTAATTCGATGTTATCATGTTAGTTTAACTGTACACGTGGCTTGTCTAGCGGGTTCAACGTTAGACGCCATCACGACCCGAAGGTGGGATTTCGGGTCGTGACACTGTCATATCTGAGTGGGACCACGCAAAGCCATCTGCGTTAGCCTTTAAATAATCAATTAACTTACCTCTTCGACTAGGGCCCAGCCTCGTGCCTATATACACTTTCTGTTCAGGCTTTTGTTCAGACAATGGAACATTTTCGAGCTTTTTCGTAGTTGTTTTGATGTGCTCGTCTTCCTCCGGTTCATGAATGACGTCCGGTCTAGAATCTACATCTGTGTGGTCTAATGCACCTTCCGGGGTAACTTGATTCACCTTCTCGTAAGTATTTTCTTTCGTACCTGTTTCAGCAATAATACCTTTCGTACTTATCTGGGTTGTAATTTCTTCCATGCCTGTTTGGGCAGTGTTACCTACTTGGGAGATTCCCTTATCTTTTGATTCTTCCACCTCTACTTCTTTGTTGTAGTGTACCACGGAATTTATATTTCGTGCGGTTTGTTGATTGCCTCTAATTTTCTGAATCCCCCATTCAGAGGGGAATTTAATTACCTGATGCAAGGTGGAGGGTATTGCTTTCATGTCGTGGATCCATGGCCTTCCCACGATTACATTATAAGCCATGTCAGTATCGATGACTTGGAACCTGGTACTTTTGATCACCCCCTCAGCATAAGTGCTAAGTTCAATTTCTCCTTTTGTTATAACCGTAGAGTTATCAAACCCTGATATGGCTCGTGCCCTTGGGATTACTTGATTCCCCAATAGCATTCCTTCCACGAGTCTTAGCAAAATGATATTGACTGAAGTACCTGGATCAATCAACACTCTTTTTACGTTAGTGTCATGAATAAGTAAAGATATTACCAGAGTATCATTGTGAGGAAGCATTAATCCGCTGATATCTGCATCAACGAAGGTTATATCGTCCGCTTCCAGATTTTCACGAACTCGTTTTCCATGTGTAATTGTGAAATTTGTGGTCGTTTTGCAGACCACTCTGTTTACTTCTTCACCTCTGTGTATCACGTTGACAGTTCGTTTTGGAGATGGAGGTTTTGGGGGCTCCTACCTGTTCTTCATGTATGCCTATTTAGCTTTTTCACTGAACAATTATTTCAAATAGTCTGTTTCAATAATTGTTCTACCTCACCTTGCAAAAATCTGCAATCTGCAGTTCTGTGTCCATGATCATTATGGAATTCACATCAGAGATCTGGGTTCCTCTTATTCGGATTCGACCTCATTCTTTGGGCCATCGAACCTTATCACCCAAATTTCTTAAGACTGAAATTAGTTCAGAGGTATTTACATTAAAGGTATGATCCCCAATTTGCGCATTAACTCTAGGTCGCTGACCTTGATCCCTTCTGGATCTAGATGAAGACGAGCCCGCGTCTCTTTTTGGTGGTCCATAATCTGCCCTGGTGTTTTCGAACCTGAGACGAGTTTCACGTCCCGATGGTCCCATGTAAGGATCGTTCATATTTTTACCTGATCTGCTGTCTGATTCTGAATGCCTGGATCTGGTATAATCTTCCTATTTTAGACGAGCAATGGTATCTTCTTCTGTTAGAAGTTTAGTACTATACCTGTTATAAACATCGTTCCACGTTGTATCTGGGAATTCTCTCAAGCTTTCCTTGAGTCTTCTTGTGGCTTCTGAGCTTTTATCATTTAGATTACTTGCAAATGCCATGGCTTACCAATTATCAGGCACCCTTGGTAGTTGCATTCTTTCTCATTGAAAACTGTCTACAAATTCACGAAGTAGTTCCATATCTCCTTGTTTTATTTTAAAGATGTCCTCCATCCTTTTCTCGACTTTTTGCGCACCGGAATGTGCCTTTATGAAAGAATCTGCAAGCTCAGAAAAAGAATTAATAGAGTTTTCAGGGAGAAGAGAATACCAGGTTAGCGCCCCTTTGGTAAGTGTTTCTCCAAATTTTTTAACAAGGACCTACTCAATTTCTTGTTTTGTTAAGTCATTGCCCTTCGCTCCGGTGGTAAAAGCAGTTACATGGTCGCGTGGGTCGATTGTCCCGTCATATTAGGTACGTCAGGCATTTTAAACTTCTTTGGAATGGGTACGGGTGTTGCGCTTGGTTTCCAAGGTTGTTGATAATATCTATCAACGTAAATGCCTTTGATAATAAGTGGTACTCCCGGAATTTGTTTGATTCGATCGTTTTGTTCCTTCACCTGTTTCTGCAAAGTTAGTAATAAAGTCTGTACTTCAGAGTTATTTGATATACCTGGTCTCGCTTTGAGAGATTCATTAAGAGTATCTCCCATTCTCGAGTTCGCCAACCCAGATTGAGGATTTTCCATGGTGATGGTATTATTGGGGGGTGGCTTCGGTGGTGCAGGTAACGCTGCCGGTAATCCCCTCGCAAATTCTTGCAAAGCTTGGCTCACATACTCCGCAATCATTTGCTTTACTCGATCTTGTTCCATCGTTTGATGATTATTATCATTGTTGTTATTGGATATTTCTGGGGATTGTTCCCTTGAACCACGTGGGGTTCTTGAAGGTGCTGGAACTAGGGTTCCATTCCTTTGCTGGTTGGTTTCGTTGGAGTTCGACATAGTTCAGAGGATATCCCTTGAAAAACAAACAAAGATTATCAGATTCCCGGTAATGGAACCAATTTGTTTACCAAAGAATTAGATCCTTTGACCAAAGCTATTTCTAGGATGAACACGAGTTACTGATAATCAAGGAAATAATACTAAAATAAAGAGAAACGAGTAGTAGATAATATTGTAGAAATATAGAAAAACAAAGTAGATTGTATTCGAAAATCAGATGATCTTACAAGTTATATTTCCTTCCTTTATATAGGAGGTTTCTTAATATAACGTTTGGTTCTTGCAATAATTGCTCATTAATGACTAATTATTACATTAATGAGGCGTTACCAAAGGCAACCATAACTGTTATGCGTAGGTTACATAACGTCTGGGCTTTTTATTAGGGATTCCTGAATCTATCCGTAACTCTGTCTAGATTCACTCTGACCGTGTCCCTTCCTTATCTCGATTAGAGCGAGTTACCCGTGGCTGATGAGCTCGAGGGTTTATTGAATCGTGCCTCTTTGTTCCGTACCTCTTCAAAGAATCACATCCAGTTGTCGCGTTCTCCTGTGTCCACATAACTGGCTGAGTTTTCAAGAGTTGGCTTACGTGTGAAACTCTTTTTTACCAATACAAACCGCTCCCATTTCCACTCTGGAATCTCTAACTTCTGAAGCAATCCACCCGGCTGCTGATGCTTATTCTTCACCTGCTGGCAATTTAGGCACCGAGATACATATTCCACTATGTCTTTCTTCATCTGCCTCCACCAATAATGCTGCCTCAAGTCCTGATACATCTTCACGACACTTGGATAAATGGGGTACCACGAACTGTGAGCCTCCTGGAGAATCAACTCACATAAACCATTTACATTGGGCACACATAGCCTGCCCTGCATATGTAATACATCGTCATCTCCAATACTGACTTCCTTGGTGTCACCGTGCTAAATTGTTTCCTTAAGGAAAAGCAGATGCGGGTCATCATACTGGCTCTCTCTGATACGATCATAAAGAGAAGACTGAGAAACCACACAAGACAAAACCCTACTCGGGTCAGAAACATCCAGTCTGACAATCTGGTTGGCCAAGTCCTTAACATCCAAGGCTAAAGGCCTCTCTGCTACTGCTAAATATGCTAAACTTCCGAAACTCTTCGCCTTGCGATTCAAGGAATTGGCCACCATATTGGCCTTCCCGGGATGATAGATAATGGTGATGTCATAATCCTTAAGCAGCTCCAACCATCTCCGCTGCCACAAGTTAAGATCCTTCTGTTTAAACAAATATTGTAGACTCCGGTGATCGGTGTAGACCTCACAAGGGACACCATAAAAATAGTACCACCAGATCTTCATGGAATGAACAATGGCTGCTCACTCGAGGTCGTGGACAAGATAGTTCTTCTCATGCACCTTCAACTGTCTAGACACGTAGGTAATCACCCTGCCATCTATTGTGATGCTTCGCATATTGGCATAGGTTGTTTGTTGATGCAGGGGGTAGAGTTATTTCTTATGCTTCACATCAATTGAAGCCCCATGAGAAGAACTACCCTATTCATGATTTGGAGTTGGTTGCTATTATTCATGCATTGAAGATTTGGAGGTACTATCTCTATGGTGTGTCTTGTGAGGTATGTACTGATCATCGAAGTTTGCAACATTTTATTAAGAAAAAATATCTGAATTTGAGGCAGCGGAGGTAATTAGAGTTGCTAAAGGAGTATGATATCACCATTCTTTATCATCCCGTAAAGGCCAATGTGGTGGCCAACACCTTAAGTAGAAAGGCTGGGTATGGGTAGTCTTGCTTTTATCCCAGCTGGGGAGAGACCTTTGGCGTTTGATGTTTAGGATTTAGCTAACAAATTTGTGATATTGGATATTTCAGAGCCTAGCCGTGTTCTTGCTTGCATGATTTATTGGTCTTCTTTGTTTGAGCGCATCAAGGCACGCCATTATGATGATTCTCATTTGCTTGTCCTGAAGCACACGGTGATGCACGATGATGACAAGGATATGGTTATTGGTGATGATGCTGTATTGAGGATGTAAGGCCGGATTTTTGTGCCCAATGTGGATGGATTGCGTGAGTTAATTCTTGAGGAGTCCCATAGTTTGCGGTATTCCATTCACCCAGGTGCCGCGAAGATGTATCAAGATTTGAGGCAACATTATTTGTGGAGAAAATGAAAAAAAATATTGTTGAGTATGTAGCTTGGTGTTTGAATTGTCAGCAGGTGAAGTACGAACATCAGATAAAGGGTGGTTTTCTTGAGAGTCTTGATATTCTAGAGAGAATGAGTGTATCACCATGGATTTCTTAGGTGGACTCCCACAGACCTTGAGGAAGTATGACACAATGTGGGTTCCTGTGGACAAACTGACCAAGTCTGCTCATTTCATTCCAGTCATGACTACTCATTCTTCAGAGCAGCTGGCTCGGATTTATATCCGTGAGATTGTTCGGCGTCATGGTGTGCCGGTGTCTATTATCTCATATCAAGGCACACAGTTCACATCACATTTCTGGAGATCCGTACAACGCGAGTTGGGTACAAAGGTCTAGTTGAGCACGTTATTTCATCCCTAAACGGAAGGACAGTCCGAGTGCATTATTCAGATATTGTAGAACATGCTTCGTGTCTGTGTCATTGATTTTGAGGGTTCATAGGATCAGTTCCTACTGCTTGTGGAGTTATCCTACAAAAATAGCTATTAGTGGAGCATCCAGATGACTCCTTATGAGGCCTTGGGAGGCAGTGTCGCTCTCCGGTTGGATGGTTTGAGCCTAAGAATGCTAGGTTATTGGGTACTAACTTGGTTAGAGATGCTTCGGAGAAGATGAAGTTGATTCAGGATCGGCTCCATACATCACTGTCCAGGCAGAAGAGTTATGCTGATAGGAAGGTCCGTGATGTAGCTTTCATGGAAGGAGAGAGGGTTTGGCTCAGAGTTTCTCCCATGAAGGGTATGATGTGGTTTTGGAAGAAGGGAAAGTTGAGCTCTAGGTATATTGGTCCTTTTGAGATCCTTGATAGAGTGGATAAGGTGGTCTATAGACTTGCATTGCCACCCAACTTATCAGGTGTTCACCCGATATTTCATGTTTCCATGCTCCAGAAGTATCATGGTGATCCATCTCATGTTTTGGATTTCAGCTCAGTCCAGTTGGACAAGGATTTGACTTATGTTGGACAAGTAGGTTTGGAAGTTGAGTTCAAAGAACATTGCTTCAGTGAAGGTTCAATGAAGAGGTCAGCCGGTCGAGGAGGCAACTTGGGAGACCAAGCATGATATGTGTAGCTGTTATCCTTGTCTTTTTGACTCTTCAGGTATGTCTCTTTTGAGTATGAACGTATGTTTTTTAGAAGGGGGTGATGTAACGACCCAACTAGTCCTTTTGATTATTTTAGCCCTACATGGTCCTATGTTCTATTGTGGCATTGTGACTCGACGAAGTGGTTGGTTTGGATTCAAGAGAGGCTTAGAGTGTAATGGAACACTTAGTCCCAAAGTTAGAAGCTTAAGTTGAAAGAGTTGGCCGGAGGTTGACTTTTGAGTAGAAGACTTTGAAATAGGGTTTTGATGGTTATGACAGCTTCGTATAGTGATTTTGGACTCGGTCTTATGTCCGTAATTGAATTTGGAGGTCCGTAGGTCAATTTGGCTCTTTCTGGCAAAAGTTGGAAGTTTTGATGTTTTGAAGATTTGATCGAGGGTTGACTTTGTGTTATCGGGATCGGATTTCGATTTTGGGAGTTGCAGTAGATATGTTGTGTGATTTATGGCTTCAGTGCAAAATTTGAGGTCAATTCCAGGTGCCTAAGTGTATTTTCTATTAGTTTTGAATTTGAAAGCGCTCTTGAGTTCATTAGGCTTGATTGGGGTGGATTCGTAGTGTTGATGTTGTTGAGGTGATTGAGGCTTCGAGAAAGTTTGTATTGTGTTTTGGGGTTGGTTGGTGTGTTTGGTTGGGGTCATGAGGGCCTCGAGTGTTTTTTTGGATGGCCAACGGGCTATTTCCCCTTGTTCTGACACTGCTAGTGCATCTGGTGTTCTTCTTCACGTTCGTGACAGGGCTGTCACATTTGTGAAGAACAATTTTTTACCAGCGAAGTTTGGCCTTCGCATTTGCGATGGGTGACTCTCGTTCGCGAAGTGTGGGGTGCTATAGATTTTGTGTTCGCAACCCTCATCTCGCGTTCGCGAAGAAGGAAGCTAGATCGGGGGCTTCAGGCTTATGGTTGTCTCGTTCGTGGGGGGACTCGCGATTGCGAAGCGTCAACTAGGTTTGCGTTTACATTTGCGACCATGGTCTCGTATTCGTAAAGGGAATTTTAAGGGCTGGTAATTTTCGTGCTTCGCGAACGTGAGGCATGTGTCGCATTCACGATGAAGACCCCTGCTCAGATATGTTAAGTACTCTATTTCGAGGGTTTTTGCCATTTTATCACATATTGAGTTAGATATCTTGGATTTGGGCGATTTTGGAGGCGATATTCTCGATTTGGATTGGGGTAGTTCTTTTGACTTAGATTTGTCTGTTATCCATGATTCTATCTTTGTTTTTATCATCTAATTAGTGATTTGAGTTGGGACATTGGGGGTTTGAGTATAAACTTTCCCAAATCATAAATTGAGGTTTTGAAGGTCGATTGGAAGTCGGATTTGAGTAATTTTAGTATGGCTGCATTCATAGCAGAATGGGTGTTCGGGATTTGTGAGTTTTGTCGGATTCCAAAGCACGGGCCCGGGGTTGAATTTTTGTTTTCTTCAATGATCAAAGCTTTATTGTTTGAAATTGCTTCCTATAGCTTTTATTCATATTATTGAATTGTTTTGGATAGATTCGAGCCTTTCAGAGTCACATTCTCGCGGGAAAAGGTTACTTGTCAAGTGATTTGGCTTGTTTTGAGGTAAGTATCTTGCCTAACTTTGTGTTGGGAAAACTACACCATAGGATTGAGTTTGTTTGCACTATTTGACTTATTTGGAAGGCGTATGCATGAGGTGACGAGTATGCACACGGGCTTATTTGTGGTATTTTGACCGGATTATAATCAAAGGTTAATTGCAAGCACTTAATTGAGATTTATCGTTTTTCTTTTGTTATCACGTCTACTCTTATTTTGCTTAAATTGAAGCTGCAATAACATGTTTCTTGATTTAGTACTAAGGATTCCTTTATGTGCTTTCTTTGGAGTTTCTATTACTTGATGTCTCGATTACTGTTGAAGTATAAGTTGAGCATTTAGATAAAGTATCATTTCGTGAAATATCCTTTCTTTCTGGAAATAATTGAGGTGATTGGAGTTGATGATCCTTGTGCAACTTTCCATGTTGGCAATTTTCTATTTCATGTTATTGTTGTAGTTGAGATTATTATGCATATTGTTATGTTGGCATTAGTTTGTGTTGGAAACATAGAGGTACCTCGAGCCTGGATAGGGCAAGACGATTGGGATTTGATATATGAGCCCGAGTAGGGTGGTGTGACTATTATGAGCTGGGGTAGGGCGTTGTGACTATTTTGAGCTCGGGCAGGACACTGTGATTATATTGATCCCGACTAAGGCGTTGTAATTATGCGGCGGTATAAAGCTAGGAGTTAATGTGCATACAACGACATAAGGCGGGACTTGATATGCGCGAGCTAGCAAGGGAATTTCGAAGGCCGTGTGACGAAATAAGGAGCTAAAGTGCGTGAGCTATTTCTGAAAAACTGCTTTCAAACACGGTATAAGGATATTGTAATTGTGATTTGTGGCACCTCGATTATAATTTTGTTTTGCACATCATGCATTACATCTTGCATTACATTGCATGGCCATTCATTTATTGTTGTTTCCAAGCATTTCGGTGATATTTGTTGTTCGCTGCAACTATTACTTCCTACACTTGTTGTTTCACACTGCCTACTCTTTGTTGCTAGCTGCGTCGTTGCTTTTCTTTGTTGTCAATATGCTCATTTCCTTCCATTATTAGACTTGTTACTATTTATGATGTTCAAGTACTTCTTTTTAGCCGGTAGGTGTCTTGATCTGACCTCGCCACTACTCTAGCGAGGTTAGGCTTGATACTTATTGGGTACCATTATGGTATACTCATACTACACTTCTGCTCATTTTTGTACAAATCCAGGTACATCAGCTATACCCGATCACTAGATTTGGGTTTTGCCTCATATAGGAGACTTCAAGGTAATCCTACATAGCGGCCGCAAGAGTTAGAGTCAACTTCTTATTTCTTTTATTTTCTACTATTAGTTTGTATCAGTTAGTAGCCTATTTTATATTACTATGTATCTTATAGAGTTTGTGACTCAACAACACCAGTTCTCTAGGGAAAACTGTATTCTTATGCAGTGTCATGTATTTGAGATTTATTAGCTGATTTCGTTATTTTAGATGTCATTTCTATTTATTATTTTATTATATGTCGGCTTACCTATTCTTAGAGATTAGGTGCTATCACGACTACCTTAGGTGGGCATTTGGAGTCGTGACTTTGTGCCAGAGGGGTACCTCAATCACAAAACCAGACTCAAACCCAAATACCCCAAGTACCATATCCAAACAATAAGTTCTCTGTAAACAGTGATATCAACAGGCATGAGACAACAAACAATGACATCCATTTTAATTTGGTAAGGCAAACAGATCACATTAAGTTAACACTTTGGACAAGTGGACATGTTCACCAACAAGGTATGTCAACAAAGCTCAATACATGATTTTTATGTACAAGTGGTCATGACAAGCATTCATGAATCAGAATAGTATAATATCATGATCAAGTTTACCAGCTAGAGTTATTTAGGCAGGAACAGATTATTATGGGAATCATGAACAGATCCATTAATAAGAATCATTTATTGAACTAGACTAATGAAATATCATAGAAAGACCAAGATTACTGCACGTATAAAGTCCTAGCAGGCTAAGACAGTGATTCATGCACAAAGTTTCTCAAGCTAAGGTCAAAGTTTATCATAAGAAACACACATAAATCATTTTGTCAAAGTAGCATGAACAAGCTGTCAAACAAATCAACATGAGAGTATGAACAGTGGTGAAAATCATTTCATTAAACTGAACTAACACAACATAACATCACAGACATAAGGACCAAGGTAGCACCGGTGTAGCAGATGTGAAATCTTAGCAGGACCTCGGGAGGAATTTAAGAACATGATTCAATTGACTTAACAAACATGATAGTGTATATATGATTTTAGAATTTCATATATGGACCACACATAACATCATCAACACAAGGTTTACTTCAATTAATCATGAAAGGCACAAGATTTATCCATGAGAATAACAATAGTGCAGAAACATCTTAACTAACTAAATAAGGAGAAGTAAAATTCAATAACCATCATAGATTAAGTAACATGGTAAAACTATCCGGAAATGACACTAATGGCATGAATAGTAAGACATGATGAAAGCCACATATTATCATGAACAAACAAGTGATTATCAGGTAAATAGAATAAACGTAGAACTACACAACTAATCTAGAAATTAAAGAGAGGGGGTTAGTATACATTGACCTTTTGTGGAGCAGCAAACCAAGTGGAGATTGATGAGTAGCAATTAAAAATCCCAAACTCACAACTATCAATTCACAATGGTTGAACTCGAACAGAAAGGAAAGGAAAAAAAGAGAAAAATTAGATAAATGCTACTGGAGACTTAAACTTAGCATAAAGCCTCAAATTTTAATGCTCTTCTTTACTTTCAGTGTATTTTTGCTCGTTGTTAGGTGGTGTTAGGTAACAGAATTTAAAGACTTATTTGTAGTGGTGTTCGAGCGATTAGGGTTTCACTTGAATTCGAACAGTAGTGGATGATGGTGATTGACGGATGATGGTAGCAAGAAGGTGAAAAACAGAAGAAAAAGAGGGCAAAATAGTGGGGATTTTGCCTGGTCACGAGGAGGTTGACCATTGGGACCCTCCAAAACTGTGATGTAAACTGTGTGCCTCTATCTCTAGAATCACCTCACCGAACCATGTCTTGAAGGACGAGTAGATGGGGGTCATCATACTAACGCTCCCTGATACGATCATAAAGGGAAGAACTAGAGACCACACAAGCCAATACTCATCTCGGCTCCGAAATATCCAATGTGACAAACTGGCTAGCTAAGGCCTGAACATCCAATGCGAATGGTCTTTCTGCTACTGGAAGATATGCTAAGATCCCCAAACTCTACGCCCGGCGACTCAAAGCATAAACCACCACATTGGCTTTCCTCGGGTGGTACAAAATGGTAATGTCATAATCCTTAAGCAGCTCCAACCACCTCCATTGACGCAAGTTAAGATCCTTTTGCTTGAACATGTGTTGCAAACTCCGGTGATCAGTGTAGATCTCACAAGGCACACCATACAAATAGTGTCGCCAAATCTTTAGGGCGTGAACAATAGCTGCTAACTCAAGATCATGGACAAGATAGTTCTTCTCATGCACCTTCATCTATGTGGACGCGTAGGCAATCACCCTACCGTACTGCATCAACACCACGCCAAGACCAGTCCGCGAAGCATCACAATATACTGTGTAAGACCCCAAACCATTAGGCAATACCAGTACTATGGCTGTATTCAAAGTTGTCTTGAGCTTTTGAAAGCTCTCCTCACACTCCTCTGTCCACCTGAAAGGAGCACCCTTGTGGGTCAGCCTGGTCATAGGTGCTGCAATAGATGAGAATTCCTCTACAAAACGATGGTAATACCCTGCCAAACCAAGAAAACTGTGGATCTACACAGTTGATGACGGTCTAGGCCAACTCTGCACTGCTTCCACCTTCTTCGGATCTACCTTGATCCATCATTCTATACCACATGACAAGAATGCCACCAAGTCTAGCCAAAACTTACACTTAGAAAATTTTGCATACAACTTCTTTTCTCTCAAAATCTGAAGCACAGTCCTCAGGTGCTGCTCATGATCCTCCCGAGCTCAGGAGTACACAAGAATGTCGTCAATAAACACAATGACGAAGGAGTCAAAATGAGGCCGAAACACATTGTGCATCTAATTCATAAAGGCTGCTGGGATATTGATCAGCCCGAAGGACATGACAAGAAACTAATATTGACCATATCTGGTCCTAAAAGCAGTCTACGGGATATCTGGCTCTTGAATCTTCAATTGATGATAGCCTGAACGTAAGTCAATCTTGGAAAACACCCTGGCACCCTGTAACTGATCAAATAAGTTATCAATGCGAGGCAATTGGTACACGTTCTTCACTATAACTTTGTTCAGCTGGTGATAATCAATACACATACGCATAGAACCATACTTTTTCTTCACAAAAAAGACCAGAGCACCCCAGGGTGACACATTGGGCCGAATGAAGCCCTTATCAAGCAACTCCTGCAAATACTACTTCAACTCTGGAGGAGCCATACAGTAAGGAGGAATAGAGATGGGCTGAGTTCCCGGCAACAAATCAATGCCAAAATCAATATCCCTGTCGGGCAGCATGCCCAGAAGATCAGCTGAAAACACATCTGGAAAATCCCTCACTAAAACTGACTCAATTGTTGGGGTATCAATACTGAAATCTCTCACATAAGATAAATACGAATCACACCCCTTCTCAACCGTTCGCTGAGCCTTATGAAATGAAATAACCCTGCGGGGAGTATACTCTAAGGTACCCCTCCACTCTAATCGCGGTAAGCCTGGCATAGTCAGCATACCGGTCTTAGTGTGACAATCAAGAATAGCATAATGGGGCGAAAACCAGTCCATACCCAAGATAACATCAAAATCTACCATGTTGAGTAATAATAAATCGACTCTAGTCTCAAAATAACTAAGAACAATCAAACACGACCGATATACACGGTCCACAACAAGAGAATCTCTCATAGGAGTAGATACATAAACAGGGGAACTCAAAGAATCCCGAGATACACCCAAATGTGGAGAAAAATAAGAAGACACATATGAATACGTAGAGCATGGGTCAAATAATATCGACGCATCTCTATGACATACTGTAACAATACCTATAATGGCAGAGTCAGATGAAAATACCTCTGAACGAGCCGGAAGAGCATAATACCTAGCATGGCCTCCCCATCTAGGGCGACCTTGACCTCCCCGACCTCCACCTCGAGCTGGCTTAGTAGGTGGGGAGGTAGTTGGTGCTGGAAGCATGGACGGAGGACCTGGTGGAGCACGTGGTGGATGAGAAGTCTGTAGAGGTGCACCTCTCCTAAGTCATGGGAAATCCCTCATCATATAGCAAGTATCACCACACTAAAAACAACCCCTCGGAGTATGCGACTGCTATGACTGGCTCGGGCCAGGTCTACTGGGTTGGTTGCTAATAGCACCCCGAGCAGGAGACATACTAGATATTAGAGGTGCATAATAAGGCTCTTGGGGCCTAGAAGGAGCTGGAACACCACTGGCGGCTGGAAGAGATGAATGAACAGGATGACTCACATAACCCCTACCATGGCGAATTGTTGGGGCACGAGCTCTAGAATAATAACCAGTCTCTCGAGACCTCTTGGCATCTCTCTGCTCTCTGTCCCGAGCAAGCATGCCCTCCACTCTCCAGGCAATACTCGCGATCTGCTCATAAGAGATATCCATCTCCAACTCCCTGGCCATACTGGTCCTAATACTGGGGTGGAGTCCCTCAATAAAGTGATGAACCCTTTCCCGAACTATGGCAACCAAGGTCGGTGCATGTCGAGCCAACTCACTGAAACGGACTGCATACTCTGACACATTCATAGAACCCTGGAACAGCTGCTCAAACTCCGCGCGTCATGCATCCCTGAGGATCTGAGGACCATATTCTCTCAAAAACATATCTGAGAACTAAGTCCATGTGAATGAGGCTGCCTCGTCCGGACTACTCAGCTCATAATCACGCCACCATTGATAGGCTTCTCCTCTAAGATGGAAAGAGGTGAAAGAAACACCACTCGTCTCCGCTATGCCCATAGTACGTAGAATACGATGACACTCCTCCAGAAAACCCTGAGCATCATCTGAAGCTAATCTGCTGAAAGTAGGTGGATGGTACTTCTTGTACCTCTCAAGTCTAAGCTGCTCCGCCTCAGAAGCGGCTATCCTAGTCTCATGCTAAACCGGAGCTACCCACGGCATAGGAATAAACTCTGGGGCCTGATCAACCTGGACCCTTTGTTCAGGAGTACGGGATATTGGAGTCTGTGCCCCTCCCTTAGTCTAAGATGTGGCGGGAGCTAGTAGGATCAATCCAGCCTGAGCTAAGGTGCTGAATATGCTCATGAACTAGGCTAAAGCCTCTAGTGCCTGCCCTTCAGCTGGAGCTGCTGGGGGCTCCTCTGTCGCAGCTCGCGGGGGTGCTCTAGCTTCACCGCGTGGTCATCCTCTACCTCGTCCCCGGTCTCTGGAGGCTCTAGCAGGGGGATCAAGTGCCTGACCATCAGATCTCCTGGTACAAGTCCTCACCATCTGTGAGAATGAATAGAATAGAGAATTTTAGAATTTGATGTCAATAACCTACACCACAAGGAAATCAAAGAAGTATGATTGTTCCTAACAGTTCTATAGCCTCCTGAAGATAAGTGCAGATGTCTCTATACTGATCCGCATGACTCTAATAAACCAGCTTATGACTCTCGATACCTATGAACCTAGAGCTCTGATACCAAGTTGTCACGACCCCAATTCTCCCTCGATGAATTGTCGTGACGGCACCTAGTCCCTATGACTAGGTAAGCCTAACACTTTGCGGAAAATGAAATGAAAGCATGAATATTAATAGCTATCAGTAACAATAATCTAAATACGAAATTGAATGACGCTCGACATATACAATTATCAACTTCCGTGATGTACAAAACTACCCCAAAACCCGGAACATCGTAAGTCACAAGCTACTTAGAAATCTTAATTGTTCTATACATCATTTTCTACAGAAAGAGGAAAAAAATAAACGTAAGGGGATAGAGGGGGACACTGAGGATCTGCGCGCTTGGGCAGATGTACCTTGAAGTCTCCAACAGCAGGGGCTGCAACTATGAGCGAGGATTGTAAGAAGAACCTGGACCTGCACATTGAAAAACATGTGCAGGAAAGGGTGTGAGTACACCACAACGGTACCCAGTAAGAGCCAAGCCTAACCTCGATCGAGTAGTGACGAGATCAAGTCAGAGCCCTACCGGTATATATATATATATAGTAAAGTAAGGCAGAATGAAATATCACAGTAAAATAAAGACCGAAATTTAACGAGTGAGAAGTCATAGAAGGCAACAACTCAGTACACAGAAATACAACAGGGTATCTCCCGAGATATCGTCTCGTAGTCCCAAACGTAATTGTGCAGGGGGATATCCCGGAATACCGTTCCATAGTCCCAAAGTAAATAAGCAAGACAGGGCGATCTCCCAGAATACCATTCCGTAGTCCCAAAGTAAATATGCAGAACAGGGGGATCTCCCGGAATACCGTTCCGTAGTCCCAAAGTAAATATGCAGAACAGGGGGATCTCTCGGAATACCGTTCCGTAATCCCAAAGTAAATATGCAGAATATGGGGATCTCCCGGAATACCATTCCGTAGTCCCAAAGTAAATATGCATCCCAATCAATAGAATTCAATAATTACAACGCAGAATCCTACAATTCAGCCTAAGCACAAGTTAAGGAAAAATAGGTAAATTCACTAAACATGCTGCACGTAGTTCAGATAAACAATTAAGGCTAGTAGACATGCTATTCTAGTCTAACAGGGTAAAACACATGCTGATAAGATTCAAATAAGAAGGAAAACGGGTTATTACTTAGTAGAAATCGGGTTTTACAACAATTAGCCCATGTACGTACTCGTCACCTCATATACACAACGCTCATATATCAAAAATAGTATCAATCCTAAAGGGATTTCCCCCACACAAGGTTAGGCAAGCCACTTACCTCGAACCAAGCTCAAATCAATTTGAAACAACGCTCTTTCCACGAAAATCCGACTCCGAATGGCCCAAATCTAGCCAAATCAATTACATAACATATATACAACTACAAGGAACTAATCTAGCTACTGAAATCAAAGCTAAAGCAAGATATTGGAAATACACCCCAAAAGCTTCCTCGGGACCACGTCTCAGAATTGGGTAAAAGTCACAAATTATGAACACTAAATTTACTCAAATCCGATACCAAAATCTCGATCAAAACCCCAAAATTCGGCCTAAGGACTTTTCTCAAATTTTCCCAAATTTCCACCCCAAATCACTAATTTAATGATGAAATTAAGGACATAATCATGGGAATTAATCAAAACTAGGTAAGAATCACTTACCCCAAACACCCATGCAAGAATCTCTCCAAAAATCGCCTTCTACCAAGCTCCCAATTCAATTTTGTGATATGAACTCAAAATCCTCGATTTGAATTTTTAAATCTTCCCAACTGCTCCCTTCTTCGCGAACGCGGAATACCCCTCGTGTTTGAGAAGAGAAAATTTACTCTTGCCCAGAAATTCTACATCGCAAACACGATGTCCTAGTCACGAACGCAAAGGCCTCACAACTCAACCCTACGTGAACGCGAGACCAACATCGCGAACGCGTTGGCATATGATCTCAGAGCTTCGCGAACGCGAGACTGAAATCAATAACACGAAGCATAAAATTCCTACCTGACCCAGATCCTCTTCGCGATTGCAGAACACCCCTCGCGAACGTGAAGAAGGAAACTAGCAACTGAAGAACACTAGAATCTGCTATCTCCCAAAGTCCAAAAATGACCCGTTGAGAATCCGAAACACACCCGATGCCCTCGGGACATGTACCAAACATACCAACAAGTCATATAACTCCATGAAAACTTAGTCGAACCTTTGAATCACTCAAAACAACATCAAAACACCAATTTACACCCGGATCCAAGACTAAGGAAGTTCTAAACTTCTGAATTCCACAAACGACGCCGAAACCTACTAATCTACGTCCGATTGACCTCAAATTTTACACACAAGCAAAAATGACACCACGAACCTACTCCAATTTTCGGAAATCTAATCCGACCCTAATATCACAATTTCCACTGCCGGCAAAAATCACCAAAATTCTAACTTTCGTCAATTCAAGCCTTATTCTACTACGGACCTCCAAATCATATTCCGGATGCGCTCCTAATTCCAAAATCACCTAACAGGGCTAGCAGAACCATCAAATTTCAAATCCGAGGTCGTTTACACACAAGTCGACATCCGATCGACTTTTCCAACTTAAGCTTCCGATTAAAAGACCAAGTGTCTCAATTCACTCAGAAACCACTCCGGACCTGAATCAACCAACCCGGTAAGACACAATACAATTGTAAAGCACAAAAGAAGCAGAAATAGGGGAATCTGGGTTATAAATTCTCAAAATGACCGATCGGGTGTTGATACCCAATTTTTTCTCAAAACTATTTTAGAATTTTCATATATACCTTCAAAATCACTCTTTATAATAACTGGTATTTTTTCCGCAATTTTTCATATTTTTATTAAATTCTTTTCCAATTTATTCAGTATTTTTGTATTCAATAATTATTCATTTTATATTTTCTATATTAATTAATTACCTTAGTTCCACCTATTTAATATTAATTTAATTTATGCAATTATTAGCTATTTCTATTAATTATTTATCTATCTAATCGTGTATTTAACAATTAGCCCCTCCCTATTTAGATTATAGCCCAATTTTAATTCAATTTCAGCCTATTGAAACCAGCCCAATTACACAACCCAATACCCAAGCCCAATCCCTATCCTACCCGACCCAATTCCCCTATGCAATCTGAGTCATTGATTATTTCAAATAACCGGCCCATATCTCCCCCTTCCTAATTTAACCCCTAATGACCACCCCCCCCATTCATTTCCCCGGTTCCCATTCTCTCTCAACCGTCTCTCTATCTCCCTCTCTCTATCTCTGGTTCTCTCTAGAACCTTCCACCTTCCATCTTCTCCGGCCATCTCTCTCGTAGGAAATCATGACTTCTCATCACTCATGGCCTATATCTCACCCGATGCTGGTTTGACAATGCCCTGAGGCCCTCAAGTGAACTTGGAGCGGTTCAACTCCTACCTATGGTCCTTCATGCCATTTTCCAGCTACCCATGTCCGTCCGAGTAAGGTTCTTACACTTTCCGATGGAAACCGGTAAAACCTTGAGCTTTTCTCTCCTCTTTGGGTTCTCTCTTCGAAACCCTAACTTCTAAAACCTCAGATATTTCTAGATTTGTAACAGATCTATACATATTTCAAGTCGTTTTGATGTTTTCTTTAAGGGTTTTCCATTCTTCATAAAACGATTTTTGTTTTCCAACTAGGGTTTCTAAAAAACCTTTCTGCAAAAACGATTTCTTCAAGTTTAAGGGTTCTTCTGAGATTCTTCTCGCATTTTTAAACGGTTTCTGTTAAAATATATTTTTCATAGTTTATTATGTTAAAACTTTAGTTTTAACACTGTATTATAATCTTAGGTTTTCCTTTATTGTTCTACTCTTTTGATTTGTATATGTGTCTGTCTCTTATGAATACGTCCTGAGTTTTCTATGATTTTTATCCTATTTTTCCTCATTAGGGTCTTGATTTTGGCTTCTTCTACTTATGTTGTAGTTGCTCTATTTAATCCCTCTAGTTGTTACTGTTCTACTTAGATGATTCTCTAATCCTATGTGATTTCTTGCTGCTACAGTCATTCGGGTTTGTAACTCTTTGATTCTCTCTGTTATATCATGTTCGTTATCCCTTTAATCATTTACTGTGTGCTAATATTGAATCCATGATTTTATGTGATTTTTACTTGAATCTCTGATTTTCCTGTCCTATTGTATGTTTACTTCGTGTATTCACAGGAATCAGCATTACTCCTGTTTAAACTCCTAATTTCCTGTAATTGAACCTCTCATTGATCTTTTGTGATGATTTCCCTACATGATTTACAACCTTTAAATTATTTCCTTGCCTTATTTTGGTCAACTATGCTGTCACACGGAGTTTTATATTATTTCCTTAATTGAAATATTCTGAACCTAGCCTCAATTGCATGTCCCATACTTGTACTATGCTAAGTTATTTTCCTATATGCTATATGCAGTCACATATGGTACCTTTCCTTATTTGCTGTCTGCATAATACCGATTGAACTTAACCCCTTCAATTAAGGGATACCTATACTGATTTTACATTGATTGATACTCATTCCCTTAATTAAGGGTTAACTTTGATTCCTACTTTATTTACATATGTTTTAAAACTATATATATACACTACTCTTTCATTAAGAAAAACATAACAACTAATCTGTTCAACTCTCTCTCACACACAACTAAAACTTGCTCTCTATTCTCTCTTTTGTGCTACTTTCTCCTATTCCAAGTTAGCCGGCTACAAGCCAAGGCTAACTACTGCGCCTCTCCTATTTCTGCTTTGTGTCTCTACTTTCTTCACTCCACTGGTAAGTTCTAATTCAGATTTCAGTCCTCAAACCAACATGTTTCTATTACTGTTGCAATTTATTGTGTTTCTAATCTACTTCTATTTACCATTCTGCTATTCAACATGTAACTAAGATTCTGAATCACCTCTACCTGTTAAGTTATGCTTTACTTGTCAATGATCGTCATGTTTCTTTATACTTAGCACCTGCTTCTTATGTGAATCCCCATGCCTATGATTGGTACATTAGTGATCATAGTCTTAGCTATTTGGTCATGTTATGTTAATCTAATCCGGTACTTTACTGTACCCCTGATCCTCTGAACCCTTAGGAGCTTCTGATTGCATGCCTATACGTGTTTCTTCCTGCTGCAAGCTTACCCTTACTTGCTCTGTATTTATCCCTCAAATCCCATTACCCCTGTTTGTGATTGTTGGACTATTCCTGGTCCATTGTGTGATGTTGAACTTGGTGTTCCTTCCCCTTTTGGTGGTTAAACTTCTTTGTTATAAAACTATGCCAATCAAGTTTCCCTCTTCAAAACTGTTTTCTCACTTACCCTTTTTCAAAACTGTTTTCTTAATTAACCTTTTCAAAACTATGTCAAGCACTCTCACATATACTCTTAGAAGTTTAGGTTCTGCCCCCTCTGTGTGAGCACTGCCTTGGGACCCTTGAGCTCCCTTTGAACTTTGACACATAGAGGCTACCCATTCTACACTGCACTTACTCTATCTTGGCTATGAAATCTAGGTGTGAGCACTGCCCGAGAGCCCTTGAGGTCCTTAGGGAACTCTGACACACCCGGATTATGAGAAAGGTTGTGAAATAATACTTGGCATTGAGGACCTGGAGACTTGAGCCTATTCTGCAGGCTCTCTATAGTTAACTTCTTATTTTTATTTTATTTTCGTTGTGTAATTCATATCCCATGGTCTGTAATAATTTATTGTAAACAACTCTGGGGTCAGATAGTGAAAATGGGTGGGTGATATGTATGATGTAATATAATTAAGGGTAGAGACCATGTTTCAGGTTTTTTTATGCGCAATAGCAGCCATGTTTAGGTACAACATGTTGCACATTAGATATCATGCTACTTAGGCTCATCTATACTGCTTTCCTTTCAGCATGTCATCATTCGTTGGCCTCACTTAGAGATCCTGTCTATAGGACGAATAATTAAGTAAATTGTTATTATGTGATTCTGCTCATATAAACGTGTTCTGAAACTTCATTAGAAGTCCTGTGCTAGGATAAATAATGTTAACTGCAATTATGTCTCACCATGCCTACGCACTTAGAGATCCTGTTTCTAGGTAAACAAAATTAAAAAGTATATCACCTATGCTATTCCTGAAACTGCATAATGTTGTGATTCTAGGTGTATTTAGAAATCCTGTTTAAGTTATTATGCATCATGCTGCATTAGACATTATGCTATAGGATCGTACTCATTTAACTGCACTTAGTCTAAATACAGATATCTAAAACAGTCCCATGTTCTAAGCAACTAGTAATTAGTCCTTGCACATCTTCAACACCTAGAATTTCATGTTATTAGCTATAAACAACCTAGAGTCATTAACAAATCTGAATAATTGTTGCATGTTATCCTACACCTAGGCAAGCCTTATGTAATCAACTTAAAAAAATTAAATCAGAATTTCCTTTGTGATCATGTTTAACTGTTAGCATGCTTAAAACCAGTAGGCAAGCCTGATTAAGACTTCCTCTCTGAGTTATGCAATAAATCTGTCTTTGTGTTATCACCTGAATTAATATGGACCTTAGTTGTGTATGAGATATGTTGTTTATGTGTACTGTGTGTGGAGGAATATTTGAGCATTTATCTGCTTTCCATGCTTTCCCTTTATCTGCAGTCCTACTTGTTTTGTTATCTGTCGCCCTAGAATTTTTTTTTCCTTTAAAACCTGAGGGTCTGCCTTGCACCTCCCTTTAGGATAGGAATCCTAATTTCCTTAGGGACTGATAGGAAGGGACGGGTAACAGCATGCATTAGAGGTCTAGATGAACACTTGATTTAGTTGCTTTCACGGGGTGTTAAAGTGTAGAATATGGATATGATGATCGGTGCGCTAATACCACGTGTAGCCCCTCTTCGAGGAGTGATTACCGGGTATTGCATTGATGTGATCCATATTATTATAAACCTAGGATACCTTTTATATGCTTAGATTAAAACATCTGCATGCTAAAGACTTAAATCCCCTTTTATTTTAGCCTTTACTTGTTATTTGCTAATTGTACAAATTCACAAAAACTATTTGGCCGGGAACCACACTTGTGGATCCTGAGGGGTGCCTAACACCTTCCCCTTAGGATAATTTCAAGCTCTTACCCAAGTAACGTAGTTATAATTGAACCCCCTTAGGTGCTAACGCACCGTTAAAATCGTTAGGTGGCGACTCTTCAAAATATGCAAACCCCTTTTCCAAAAGGAACGAGTTATCTCAACCAATGTCATAATCCCTTTTCAACCGGCCCCGAAAAGAGCGCTTGGGGAAAAAGGGGGCGTGACAGCATGGCGACTCTGTTCGGGATATCCAAGCTTTTACCATTTCAAATTATTTCGTGAATTTGTGCCTTTATTTTTTACCTGCACCCTTTCCTCTTCCCTTTACATGCAATTAATTGTTTACTTCAGGTATTTACTTTTCTTCAAAGACGAAACTGACATGTCTCTTTGTTTTCTTTTCTAACTGCTTTAAATCATTATTGCTGTTTTTACCTCTTTATTTAACGTGTAAATACGTGACAACTTGTTTTAATACTTATTATTGCATAATCATGCTCAACATTCATATTCCACTCATGCCAAACAAAATACTATAGAAACGCTTGATGAGTGGTTGCGCTCTTCCTATATTATTACCCACTAAATCCGGAAAGGCTTATTTGCGATAAAACTAGTCGATCAGCGGTGCAGTCGACGGTTCCGTGCCTTTCCCCCTTGAGTTGTCCACTCAAGGGTACCGGTCTAAAACCCCATAGAAACCTTACTATGTCGCACTGTTGCATGCATCATGGTCAAACCTAGTCGAGCTAAAGTGTCGTCCGCACGATAGCTTTTAAGATAGCCTTATCCAAAAGTCTACCGGGTTTCTCTAAACCCAAACGGACGCCCTCACGTTCTGTGAATTTATTTGGAGAACTAAATGCTTCCTGCTAATTATTGATGATAAATAGTCAAGTCCGGTGAGGGTAAGGGCCTAACGTTATTTGCTTTGCAGAAAAACGAGGCACGAAGTCCCCAAATTCGGTATGGTCTCCAATATCCACCCAAGACTATTGAGTTGGTGGGAGGATCTGCACTCCAGCGACAAAGCTATCATCAGGAAACACTTAGGTAACCTACCATTTCTCCTGAAAATCCAGCCTAACAAAATGATAATAGAGGTTGCTACCCTGTTCTGGGATCGTGAAAGGTCCGTGTTCCGCTTTGGGAACATTGAAATGACGCCTTTTATATAAGAGATAGAAGGGCTGGCTAACCTAGTATGGGAAACTCCGGGGTTATTGATGCTTGAGAACCGCACATGCAAAAGTTTGCTCAAAATGATGGGCCTGAAAAAGGATGCAGAATTGGTATGTTTGGAGGATTCGTACATCCCTTTTGACTACTCGTATGAAAGGTATGGCTACAGCAAATCATACCGTACCTACCATGATGTGTTTGCTATCACCTCTCTGGAACACGTCCATCACCGAGTGTTCGTGTTTATGGTTTGCATTTTGGGTTTGATCGTGTTCCCGATGAAGAAGGAAAGGATACATACCAGGCTAGCCATGGTAACTAAGACCATAATGGAAGGGGTAGATGGTCAAGACTTCAACATTGTGCCCATGATCGTTGCAGACATATATCGGTCCTTAGAAAGGTGTCAACAAGGAGCAAAGCATTTCGAAGGTTGCAATTTATTACTTCAACTCTGGCTCATGGAACATCTCCAATGAGGTGAATACTAACAAGACATTCGCCGCAGAATGTGGGATGACTACATCGCTTTCCATCACCCAAAGAGAATGAATTATATCCCCGACGTGTTCGATCAGCCTGAAAATGCCGAGGGATGGGTTGAGCTTTTTGATAACTTGACTGAAGAGCAGGTTCAATGGATGTTTGAATGGTTTCCGACGGATGAGTTCATTATTCGATCCCGAGACGCATCATTTCTGATATTGATTGGTCTAAGGGGGACATACCCTTACGTCCCTCTTCGAGTTATAAGGCAAGCAGGAAGGTTGCAAGTTATCCCTAGGGTCGAGAAGATGAGCCATCTTCGAGCTGACTTTCAAAATAATGACAGTCCTCACAAGTGCCAAGCTCAACACCTGTGGCACTACCTGAGAAAGACACCATCGAGCCAGACAGATACCATGTCGGTTGTACCCCTTTTCTATCTTGGTTGGTTAGAAGAGGATTTGGGTGGCCAGAGAAAGCCGGGGTACGTTCAAGGTCGCATGGTTATAGATGAAAGGGCCGTGGCACAAGTCAAATATAACCAACTGCGCAAAAGGATCCGGGAATATAAGGATGACCACCACAAGATACATGAGTCAAACAAGAAACTGATCGACGAATGGAAGGACATGGCTATCAACGCCAACAAGAGGCTGGGGTACTTGGAACGAGGTATAGTCGAGCTGGAAGAAAAGTTCATCAAAAGAGTCAAAGATTTTCAAAAGGCTGAGGGAGCTGTAGGAGGATACCTAGCCAGAACCTACCTGTTGCTGGGACTTCGCGAGCTGGAAAAACTGTACAAGGAAAGCAAGAATGTGGAGTCTGGGGAAGGTTCTTCTGGGACCAAGTAGATATGAGTGTCTTTATTTCTCTATCAATGTAATAAGGCCAATGGACATTAGTGACTTTTATTTTTCGTCTATCGTTTTGGGATTTGTCTATTTTTTCTTATCAATAAAATGAGGTGTTTAGCATTTTATGTTCTCCAAATCAATTTGTCACTAGGCCTACCTCGGGCACAAAGAGGTTCCCAACTTAGGACGCGCTTTACATTTCCGTATTATGTGTTTAAATACCGCAATATTCTTTTCATAATCCTCACTGACTTGGTTACCTTTTGTTTTATTTCTTTTTCTTACTCCCCTCCCCAAAGGTTAGTTTGGCATTCTGGCATCATCAGCCTATCGCACAAGATCCAAGGGCCCTCCACCTACTCCTCATCCTAGTCCTCCTAAGGGCAAAGATAAAGGCAAAAGTAAGATGGAAGAGTCCAGCGGCACCAGAAAGGAGAATATGATTGAACGGGTAGAGGCCACTGATGGCCGAGGTATTCAGGTCCTGCATGAAAACATGTCACCACTTGAACAGTAATTACTGAAGTTTCAGGAAGAACTCGATCAAGTCCGGATCTGGCCAACTTGTCATTTTCCCTCAACGTCCCCGATGTCAACCTTCCAAATGCCCAAAACCCCGCACCTCCAAAAAATATCCCAAGATAGCAAAATCATCCCGCACCTCACCATCACGTCACTCCCCCAAAGAACCAAACTCTCCCGACGCAATGCAATGCTTGCCACACCTCAAATAACACTCCACTACTCATCCCAGAGCCTCAAAACCCCACAAAGGACCATTTCCACACCTATAACAATCCCATCTATGTGGAAACCGTGACCCACTCCACTCCGCCTATCTCACAGGCATCCGAGTTTGACGGAAAGGACTTACTTATCAGGAACCTGGTCGAGGAGCTTAATAGACTGACCAGCCGAGTCCAGGGTGTTGAAGGAACCAAGGGAATTGAAGGATTAAATTATGAAGACCTTTGTATCCAACCTGATGTCGAAATGCCCGAGGGGTACAAACCTCCAAAGTTCGAAATGTTTGACGGTGCTAGTGATCCGAGAGTCCATCTAAGGACCTATTGCGACAAATTGGTTGGAGTTGGGAAGGATGAAAGAATCCACATGAAGCTGTTCATGAGGAGTTTGAAAGGAGACACACTATCTTGGTACATCAGCCAAGTACCCCAAGAAATGGTCGAACTGGGTAAGTATGGCGTCTGATTTTATGGACATGTTTAGATTCAACACAGAGAATGCACCAGATGTGTTCTACATTCAAAATTTGAAGAAGAAGCCCACAGAAACCTTTCGCGAGTATGCTACTCGCTGGAGGTCCAAAGCCGCTAAAGTCAGACTTGCTCTAGAGGAAGAGCAGATGAACAAGTTCTTTGTTCGGGCTCAGGACCCACATTATTATGAACGGTTAATGATGTTTGAAGGCCATAAGTTCTCCGACATCATCAAATTGGGTGAGCGGATTGAAGGAGGTATTAAAAGCGGTATGGTTACAAATTTTGAAGCCTTGCAAGCCACTAACAAGGCTTTACAGTCCGGTGGTGTGTCTAAGAAGAGAGATGTGGGAGCCGTAATGATTGCACAAAAAGCCAAGTCCCCACTCAAATACCAAACTTATCCAACACCTCCACTCACATACCAGCCAACCCTGAACTACCAAGCTCTACCACCTTCTTACCAAACACCCTCACCGAACTACCAAGCTCCACCGCCCACATATCAACCTGTTTAAACCAGGTACTCACAACCCGCTCCCGTTTACCACACTTATAATTCCCAGTCATCCCATTATCAATCACCCCCTGCACGCCAAAACTTCCCTAGACCTCGTCCCAATTTTGATTGCCTCCCTCCGAAGTAATACACTGCCATAGTCGATCCCATTGACCAACTGTATGAGAAGCTTAAAGTTGTTGGTTATGTCACACCTATCCCTGCTGCCACCCCTAAGAACCCTTCTCAGTGGGTTAACCCAAACAATTCCTGCGCATACCATTCCGACATGAAAGTACACACCATCGAAGAATTCCGCTCTCTGAAGGACAAAATACAGGCTCTCATTGACAACACGATTATTGTGGAAAAAGACCCCGCTCCAAACGTCCGCGACAATCCTTTGCCAGACCATAAGGGTAGAGGTATCCATATGATCGAAATAGAAGATGATTGGGATCACGAGGGATCAATCGGGTTGATCGCAGAAGGCGATGACCTAAAGAAACCCGCAGTCACTCTCAAACCGATCATAGTCCAGATTCAAACATCTGAGGACGCTGAGGTCAATATGTCTATACCATTTGAGTTTGAAGCAGCGCCACCTGCATAGTCACCAGTGCCAATTGAAGTTGAGTTTGTATCTCCAGCAAATGCACCGGCACCATTCGAGGTCGCAGTCTTGCCACCCCAAACACACATTCCGTTTGAAGTATGGATGGCCGCACCAATTCCGGTGGTAATGTCAACCACGCCACCCTTCTATTCAAACGCTGTCCCTTGGGACTACACAACTGAGGCGAGAAGGAAAGGAAAGGTCATGTCTGAGGAAGCTGTCGCAGCACAGGGTATGACGAGAACTGGTAGGGTCTACATCCCTGAGCATTTGGCCGAGTCAAGCAAGCAGGCTACCAACCGGCCTCCCCTTATCGAAATAGGTCCCGATGACCTTTGGAGAAAGGTACAAGCTAAGGAGTATTCAGTCATCGACCAGCTAAACAAGATACCGGCACAGATATACATCCTCTCTTTGCTGCAGAATTTTGAAACACACAGAAATGCTTTGTTGAAAGTGTTGAGTGAAGCATATGTGCCAAAGAACATCACTAGTGGGGAAATGGCCAATATGGTAGGCCAGGTACTGGAGAGTCATAAATCACTTTTCATGAGGACGAGCTACCACCTGAAGGATTGGGGAACAACAAAGTGCTTCACATCACCGTGCAATGTGAAGATCATTTCATCACAAGAATCTTGATCGATGGAGGTTCTAGTCTTAACATATGTCCGTTGATAACACTCAAGAAATTGGGTAAAGGGCTACATAAGATAAGGGATGGAGCGATCAATGTGAAATCCTTCGACGGTTCTCAGAGGTCCACCATGGGGGAGATCAGTCTATGTCTGCAGATGGGACCAACTTGGTTCGAAGTGAATTCCAGGTGATAGATGTGCCAGCATCCTACAACCTATTATTGGGAAGACCCTGGATTCAAGTTGCTAGGGTCGTAGGATCAACGCTACATCAGGCGGTAAAGTTTGAGTGGAACCACCAAGAGGTGATTATTCATGGTGACGGTAGCAACCCCATTTATAGTCGTCAAACTATTCCGGTGATTGATAGAAAAAGGAAGATAGGCGGGGGAACTTACCACCACATTTAGCGGGTCAATGCGATCGACAAGGACAAGTGGTGGGATAGCAAGATTGAGAGCATCCTAAACTGGAGAGGATATGATCCAGGCAAAGGGCTCGGTAAGAACCTCCAAGGGATCACAAAGCCCATAAAACTCAAGAAACATGGTACCACTTTCGGTATGGGGTACGAGTACACTTGGCAGGAATTCAACGACTGGTCGCCACCTTGGAGAAATCCCTATTACCCTTTGGAGCAGCCGATAACTTATCTTGAGTAGACTTTCAAGCAGGCTGACATTATTTACGGATCAGACGAAGAAGAAGCAATTGCAGCGATGACGAGTTTGTTCCTAGAGGACGAGGATATGGATTGATGTGTTGTTCTCAAGGAGGAGAGGGAGAAAGGCCCTTCCGTACAGACTGTATGCAAGGGGACATATCTCAAGAACTGGTCTATCAAGATGACCAAAGCCCGACGAGCCTCGGGGCAGCAAGGCTAAAACAAGCATTATTTACTGTTTTATTTACTAAATGATTTTCCTTTTTCCTGCATTTTTCAATTTCTGCAATAAGATATTCAATGTTCAAAGCAGTTATTCAATTCATCAAAGCATCTTCTAAATTTCTCTTACGAATATGATATTTATTGCTATTGTTTTCTCTCATTACTTTATTTATACAACATTACTATTACTTGTCTTGATGAACTGATGACTGTGACATGCAATGAGACAATGCAGAAAACGGACATTGATTCAGACGAAGACGACATACCTGACGAGATTGTCAAAGAAGTTGAGAACTTTGAGAACAGACCTAAGTCCACCCTGGACAAGACTGAAGTTATCAACCTGGGAGATTCAGAAAACGTCAAGGAGACTCGCATCAGCATTCATTTGTCACCATCCGAAAAGAAATAATACACAGAGTTTCTAAAAGAGTATGAGGATATATTTGCATGGTTGTATGATGACACGACTGGTCTAAGTACGTCTATTGTGGCTCACAAACTGCCAACCAATCCAACGTGTCCATCGGTGAAACAAAATCTCAGAAAGTTCAAACCTGACATGAGTTTGAAAATCAAAGAAGAAGTTACCAAGAAAATCAACGCCAAAGTTCTCCGTGTAGTGGAGTACCAGACATGGTTGCCAGCATTGTACCTGTGCCGAAGAAGGACGGGAAGGTCAGAGTCTGCGTCGACTACCGGGATCTCAACCGGGCAAGTCTGAAAGACGACTTCCCCTTTCCAAATATACACATTCTGATTGACAACTGTGCCAAGCATGAATTGCAGTCCTTCATGGATTGCTTCGCTGGTTATCACCATATTTGGATGGATGAGGAAGATGTTGAGAAAACGACATTCGTTACGCCATGGGGAGTGTACTGTTACAAGATGAAGCCAAGGGGAAGTTCTCTCCCAACTGGCAAGGTCCGTACATGGTTCATAGAGTGCTGACAGGAGGAGCACTCATACTTGCATAAATGGACGGAGAAGTTTGGCCGAAACCGATCAATTCAGATGCAGTCAAGCGCTACTGTGTGTAACTCTATGTGTTTTTGTCAACAATGTAAATTGAACTACGCCTGACTTGATTCCCGTTTAAGAGGGGATACGTAGGCAGCCCTATGGGTTCGGTCACAATTCAATAAAAATCTATTTTCACCCCGCAATTGGAATTTGGGGCAGAATTTTGAGAAGGACCCTCAAAATTCTGAAGCGAGCAGCAGCCAGAAGCATTTATCCACCCAACTCGGGCAGAATTTTGAGGAGGAGGACTATCAAAATTCTGAAGCAAGTTCAGTCAATCATCACGCGAGCAGCAGTCAGAGGCGTCCATCCAGCAAACTAGGGCAGAATTTGAGGAGGACCCTCAAAATTCCGCAGCAGGAGAGGTTGCAATGTCTAAAACCGTGTCATGTCGTCGGTTCATATAAAAATAGTTTAGGTTATATATTATATCTTACAAAATCATGCATATTTATTTTTTCTAAAGCAGCTTGTTTAGTGAACTCTACCCCAATGATACATACAGTATCATCATGATCAAGAAAACAGGCCAAGCAGAGACAGCAGGAATGCGAACTAACCTTTCCCCTTTACAAAACTCATGATCTTTCTTTGGATGCAGGCACAAAATTGCAAAATCCCCAAAACATATTATCCCCTCAAAGGACATACATTGTTCCTCAAACTCGTCATGCCAACATTTATTATCAGCGCAAACGATGCTTCATTATCACAATGCTCTACCGCAATCTAACACCAGCTAAGAATTTCTATTGTCCTTCCTTAAATCTCGCATAAGGCTACCTTTCTGCCTTCTGAGGCTAAACGCTGCCTCCATCTGCATTCGCGTCTTGCATAAGGCTACCATTCTTCCTTCTGAGGTTAAATGCTACCTCCGTCTACATTCGCATATTGCATAAGGGTACCTTTCTTCCTTCCGAGGCTAAACGCTGCCTCCCATTTACTTCTTAAAAGCAATCAATTCCTCTAGCATTATTTACTGCGCTTTCCTTTTGGGCTAAGATCTGTCCCTTTATTCGCAAGACTAAGCTCTATCTTGTCAGCATCATACTATTGCATCTTCATGGGCTGAAATATTGCCAACTTATCCAAAGGCATCATCGTTCGGAGGCACCGTCTTCATGGCCCGAAAACACCATGTCATGGCCTAAGGATCTCTTTTATCAGTTTGCATATCATTATTCAAAGGCATCATGGTTCATAGGTATCATATTCATGGCCCGAGAACATCATTTCATGGCCTGCAAATCCTGCATCAAGCAATGCATGGCCCAGGACATCATGGTCTAAAGACAACGGGAATTTGCATCATGTTTAAATTACGCACTATATATGCTTGTATTGTTTATTTGCAGGTAATCCGGCGAACAGCGCCCGTCCCTGCAGGAGAGAACCCGCTCCAGTTCTCTTAATTACCCCGTAAGCCGTTCATTCAATTAGTCCTATATGTTGCGTCTGTCCTTATAAAACTTCATCGGTATACTTCGTCGGTGGCTCCTGAACTACATACGGCCTGATTCCAGTAAAATCAGGGATATGTAGGCAACTCAGAAACCAGGGTGTCGCCTAAACCTCTTCAAACCGCTTCGCTCGGTCAAAATTAGCCATCATGTGTTTACCCGACAACTATTCCATCCTTCCCTGGTAAAGAGGGACAGCTGTTGATACCCAATTTTTTCTCAAAACTATTTTAAAATTTGCATATATACCTTCAAAATCACTCTTTATAATAACTGGTATTTTTCCATAATTTTTCATATTTTTATTAAATTCTTTTCCAATTTATTCAGTATTTTTATATTCAATAATTATTCATAAATTGTATTATAAATAATTTCAAAATATTTCCCAGCTCAATATATCATTTTAATCCTATTAGGATTTGATTATTTCACAAATTAGTCAATTTAGCATTATTTGGCCATAATTACAATAATTTTGCAACCATGGCCTAATTGTACATTTTATACCATTTAAATCAATAATTATTCATTTTATATTTTCTATATTAATTAATTATCTTAATTCCACCTATTTAAGCTTAATTTAATTTTATGCAATTATTAGCTATTTTTATTAATTATTTATCTATCTAATCGGGTATTTAACAATTAGCCCCTCCCTATTTAGATTATAGCCCAATTTTAATTCAATTTCAGCTTATTGAAACCAGCCCACTTACATAGTCCAATACCCAAGCCCAATCCCTATCCTACCCGACCCAATTCCCCTATGCAATCTGAGCCGCTGATTATTTCAAATCAACGGCCTAGATCTCCCCCTTCCTAATTTAACCCCTAATGACTACCCCCCCCCCCCATTTAACCCCTCTCTCAACCGTCTCTCTATCTCCCTCTCTCTATCTCTGGTTCTCTCTAGAACCTTCCATCTTCTCCGGCCATCTCTCTCGCAAGAAATCATGACCTCTCATCACTCGTGGCCTATATCTCACCCGATGCTGGTTTGACACTGCCCTGAGGCCCTCAAGTGAACTTGGAGCGGTGCAACTCCAACCTATTGTCCTTCATGCCATCTTCCGGCCACCCATGGCCGTCCGAGTAAGATTCTTACACTTTCCGATGGAAACCGGTAAAACCTTGAGCTTTTGTCTCCTCTTTGGGTTCTCTCTTCGAAACCCTAACTTCTAAATCCTCAGATCTTTCTAGATTTGTAATAGATCTATAAATATTTCAAGTCGTTTTGATGTTTTCTTTAAGGTTTTTCCATTTTTCATAAAACGATTTTTGTTTTCCAACTAGGGTTTCTAAAAAAACCTTTCTGCAAAAACTATTTCTTCAAGTTTAAGGGTTCTTCTGAGATTCTTCTCGTATTTTTAAATGGTTTCTGTTAAAATCTCTTTTTCATAGTTTATTATGTTAGAACTTTAGTTTTAACACTGTAATAAAATCTTAGATTTGCCTTTATTGATCTACTCTTTTGATTTGTATATGTGTCTGTCTCTTATGAATACGTCCTGAGTTTTCTATGATTTTTACCCTATTTTTGCTCATTAGGGTTCTTGATTTTGGCTTCTTCTGCTTATGTTGTAGTTGCTCTGTTTAATCCCTCTAGTTGTTATTGTTCTGTTTAGATGAATCTCTAATCCTATGTGATTTCTTGCTGCTACAATCATTGGGGTTTCTGACTCTTTGATTCTCCTTGTTATATCATGTTCGTTTATTACTCCCTTTAATCATTTACTATGTGCTAATAATGAATCCCCGATTCTATGTGATTTTTACTTAAATCTCTGATTTTCCTGTCCTATTGTGTGTTTACTTCGTGTATTCACAGGAATCAGCATTACTCCTGTTTAAACCCATAATTTCCTGTAACTGAACCTCTCATTAATCTTTTTTCATGATTTCCTTACTGATTTACAACCTTTAAATTATTTCCTTGCCTTATTTTGGTCAACTATGCTATCACACGGAGTTTTAGATTATTTCCTTAATTGAAATATTCTGAACCTAGCCTCAATTGCATGTCCAATACTTGTACTATGCTGAGTTATTTCCTTATATGCTATATGCAGTCACATATGGTACATTTCCTTATTTGTTGTCTGCATAATACCGTTTGAACTTAACTCCTTCAATTAAAGGATACCTATATTGATTTTACATTTATTGATACGCAGTCCCTTAAATAAGGGTTAACTTTGACTTCTACCTTATTTACAATCTGTTTTAAAACTATATATATACACTACTCTTTCATTAAGAAAAATAGAACAACTAATATGTTCAACTCTCTCTCTCAAAACTAAAACTTGCTCTCTATTCTCTCTTTTGTCTTACTTGCTCCTATTAGAAGTTAGCCGGCTGCAAACCAAGACTAACTACTGTGCCTCTCCTATTTTCGCTTTGTGTATCTTCTTTCTTCACTCCACTGGTATGTTCTAATTCAGATTTCAGTCCTCAAACCAACATGTTTCTATTATTGTTGCAATTTATTGTGTTTCTAATCTGCTTCTATTTACCATTCTGTTGTTCAACATGTAACTAAGATCCTGAATCCCCTCTACCTGTTAAGTTATTCTTTACTTGTCAATGACCAGCATGTTTCTATATACTTAGCACCTACTTCTTATGTGAATCCCCATGCCTATGATTAGTACATTAGTGATCATAGTCTTAGCTATTTTGTCATGTTATATTAATCTAATCCGGTACTTTACTATACCCTTGATCCTCTGAACCCTTAGGAGCTTCTGATTGCATGCCTATATGTGTTTCTGCATGATACATGCTTACCCTTACTTTCTCTTTATTTGTCCCTCAAATCCCATTACCCCTGCTTGTGATTGTTGGACTATTCCTGGTTCTTTGTGTGATGTTGAACTTGGTGTTCCTGCCCTTTTTGATGGTTAAACTTCTTTATTATAAAACTATTCCAATCAAGTTTCCCTCTTCAAAACTGTTTTCTCACTTACCTTTTTTCAAAATTGTTTTCTTACTTAACCTTTTCAAAACTATGTCAAGCACTCTCACATATACTCTTAGAGTCTAGGTTCTGCCCCCTCTGTGTGAGCATTGCCTTGGGACCCTTGAGCTCCCTCTGAACTTTGACACACAGAGGCTGGCCATTCCACACTTCCCATACTTTATCTTTGCAATGAAATCTGGGTGTGAGCACTGCCCGGGAGCACTTGAGGTCCTTAGGGAACTCTGACACACCCGGAATATGAGAAAGGTTGTGAAATAATACTTGGCGTTGAGAATTGGAGACTTGAGCCTATTCTGCAGGCTCCCTATAGTTAACTTCTTATTTTTCTTCTATTTCCGTTGTGTAATTCATATCCCATGGTCTGTAATAATTAATTGTAAAAACCTCTGGGGTCGGGTAGTGAAAATGGGTTGGTGATATGTATGTTGTAGTATAATTAAGGGTAGAGACCGTGTTTCAGGGTTTTTTTTATGCGCAATAGCAACCATGTTTAGGTACAACATGTCGTGTATTAGATATCATTCTACTTAGGTTCATCTATACTGCTCTCCTTTCAGCATGTCATCATTCCTTGGCCTCACTTAGAGATCCTGCCTATAGGACAAATAATTAAGTAAATTGCTATTATGTGATTCTACTCATATAAACGTGTTCTGAAACTTCATTAGAAGTCCTGTCCTAGGATAAATAATGTTAACTGCAATTATGTCTCAAAATGCCTACGCACTTAGAGATCCTGTTTCTAGGTAAACAACATTAAAAAGTATATCACCTATGCTATTCCTGAAGCTGTGCATAATGCTGTGATTCTAGGTGCATTTAGAAATCATGTTTAAGTTATTATGCATCATGCTACATTAGACATCATGCATAGGATCGTATTCATTTAACTGCACTTAGTCTAAATACAGATATCTAAAACAATCCTTTGTGCTACACAACTGATAATTAGTCCTTGCACATCTTTAACACCTAGAATTGCATGTTATTAGCTATAAACAATCTAGAGTCGTTAAAAAAACTGAATAACGGTTGCATGTTATCCTACACCTAGGCAAGCCTTAGGTAATCAACTTAAAAATATAAAATCATAATTGCTTTTGTGATCATGTTTAACTGGCAGCATGCTTAAAACCAGTAGGCAAGCCTGATTAAGACTTCCTCTTTGAGTTATGCAATAAATTTGTCTTTGTGTTATCACCTAGATACCATGCTTTAGGATTCTGAATTAATATGGACCTTAGTTGTGTATGAGACATGCTGTTTATGTGTACTGTGTGTGGAGGAATATTTGAGCCTTTATCTGCTTTCCATGCTTTCCCTTTATCTGCAGTCCTACTTGTATTGTTATCTGTCGCCCTAGAATTTTTTTTCCTTTAAAACCTGAGGGTTTGCCTAGCACCTCCCTTTAGGATAGGAATCCTAATTTCCTCCGGGACTGATAGGAAAGGACGGGTAACACGTGCATTAGAGGTCGAGACCAACACTCGATTTAGTTGCTTTCACGGGGTGGGAAAGGGCAGAATATGGATATGATGACCGGTGCGCTAATACCACATGTAGCCCCTCTTCGAGGAGTGGTTATCGGGTATTGCATTGATGTGATCCATATTATTATAAACCTAGGATACCTTTTATATGCTTAGATTTTAATCTTTTCAAAAACTATCTTCTTTACTATTTTCAAACATCTGCATGCTTAAGACTTAAATCCCCTCTTATTTGAGCTTTTACTTGTTATTTGCTAATTGTACAAATTCACAAAAACTATTTGGCCAGGAACCACACTTGTGGATCCTGAGGGGTGCCTAACACCCTCCCCTTAGGATAATTTCAAGCCCTTACCCAATCTACGGTTAGTAACGTAGTTGTAATTGAACCCCTTTAGGTGCCCTAACGCACCGTTAAAATCGTTAGGTAGAGACTCTTCAAAATATGCAAACCCCTTTCCCAAAAGGAACGAGTTGTCTCAACCAATTTCATAAACCCTTTTCAACCGACCCCAAAAGGAGCGCTTGGGGAAAAAGGGGGTGCGACATCGGGTCATTACAGTAAGAAACAACTAGCATATCCCAAAACTCGGTGTCACAAGTACATGAGCATTTACTAAGAAATATAATAGTAATACAACATTTGTCCGGAATGTAAGTAAGACAGGATAAAGTAAATAGTACAATGAAGACTGGGCTACGATATGTAACCTGGAATGTAGCTCACCATAAAGTCTCCTCAGCATCTGTGCCTATTCTCCAAGATGACCACCAAATGAACCTGTCGGATCCTGTACATTTAGTGCAGAAGTTCAGCATGAGTACGTAAATCAACGCGTACCTAGTAAGTATCTAGCCTAACCCCGGAGAAGTAGCAACGAGGGATCGACATTGACACTTACTAGAAGTCCAATAAAGCAATATGATGAATCATAAGCAGACATAAAGCACAACAATAATAATGAGGTAAAGCCGTAAGTTACATAATCTTCCAAAAATTTCTTTTAAAGATATAGATTTCTCAGTCTCATATTCTATCCCAACAGCTCATATGTATCAAGTGCAAGTATCAAATGTATAAGGAAATACCATATAAATGTCGGGCTTCAGTGGAAGGATAATCTAGTGAATATTCGGGCTGCTAGCGATATAATGCACGATTATGCCGAGGTCGTACGGACCAATCCATAATAATGTGTACACCGTCGAGGGTAGACCGACACGAACCATAGATGCATCTATTATACTGCCGAGGCGTTCGAACTGATCCACAAGAAAGGAAAGAAACTTATCGAGTTACACGGCACATGCTTTCAATACAAATACACGAGCATAAAGTGGATATAACCTTTACTGTTTCCCAAATTATTGGCCAACAATTCAAAGTAATAAAATTCGGCCTAATATATGTACGTATTTCTAAATCAATTTCCATTTTGATTCAGTTATTGAAGCTAGGAAATGGACTTCAAATAATTTAAATATTACATGATAAAGTCCTAAGTCTACCCAGACATAACCATGTTTTAGATATGTATGCACTTTCGTCACCTCGTATGTATGTAGCACCCACAACTAGTAGCACATAACAATTACATCACCTAGGGGGTAGCTTCCCCCTCACAAGATTAGATAGGAGACTTACCTTGCTCCGAAGTTCCAAAACCGGCTCCAATGCCTCTCTAACTCCTCGACTCAAAGCCAAAAGATCTGAAACTAGTCAAATAATGTCCACACCAATAAAAATGTACTTCAATACTCCTAATTAATAAAGTTATAACAATTCCCAACTCCGCTCAAAAAGTCAATAAAGTTAACCCTCGAGCCCATGTGCTCGGATTTCAATAATATTTGAAGATAAACTTTAACCATAACATTACGAACTCAAATATATGATTTATTCCTAATTCCATTTCCGAAATCGTTGTCAAAAGCCAAAAATACAAATTTCTAGGTTTTCTCTTAAAATCCCAAAATGTTCACAATTTTTCATGATTAAATCCACATGTAATCCATGTATTTAACTCACAATGGTAGGAGTCACTTACCTCACGACAAATGATAAGAATGGCACTCCAAAATCTCCCCCAAGGTCGGCTCCATGAGGGAAATGAGGTGAAATAAGCCTAACCCACGTAATTAAATCAAGCATTCTGCCCAGCGATGTTCCGCACCTACGGAACTCTGTACACTTTTGCAGAAGCAACCCCGCAAGTCAACTTTCCCCCAAGGCGTTAGCTTTCTGCTTTCGCGGACATCCAATCGCAAATGCAAATCCGCTTCTACGAAAACCACCCGCATTTGCGGACTTACCAGCTCGAGAAGCTCCCCGCACCTGCGTTCCCATTACCGCATCTGTGGCTTCGCAAGTATGTTACAATACTCGCACCTATGATCTTCCAGCCAAAGGCCAATTTTTCTTCTACGCCCCTCTGCCTGCATGCGCGAGCCTACAGGTGAGGCAAATCTCTCGCACCTGCGAATCCAGCCAACCTCTCTCCCATTCGCTTTTACAACTCCTGGGCCACTTTTGCGGTCTCGCACATGCGTCCATAACCTCGTAGGTGCGATCACACCAGAAGCCTCGAGCTTCACCAATTCCTTAAGTCCAAAAATATATCTAATTCCAATCTGATTCGCACCCGAGCCCTTCGGGACCCAAACCAACCATACCAACGCATCCTAAAACATGATACGAACTTAGTCGAAGCCTTAATTATGCCAAACAACATCAAACTGTGAATGAACAATCGAAATCTTTCTTTGAGCTTTCAAACTTTTAAACTTCACCGAACGCGTCCGAATTATGCTTAAACATCCTGGAATGACGTCAAACTATATGCACAAGTCACAAATCACAATAGGAACCTATTCCAAGGCTCAAAAAATCAAACGGAAATCAATAACACCAAAGTCCACAAACTTTAGAAGTTCTTAAACCTTCAAAATCCTAATTTTCCATAATAAGACGGTAGAAAAGCTCCTTGGCGACTCGATACTCAACCCAAACATACGCCTAAGTCTAAAATCATCATACGATCCTATTGGAACCATCAAATATCGACTCATAGGTCGTTTATTCAAAAGTCAAACCTCAGTCAACTTTTCCAACTTAAAGCTTCCGAATTTAGAATTATCCAACTCTGGACTTCCCGAAACTCAATTCCGACTATGCATACAAGTCATAATACATGAAGTGAAACTACTCAAGGCCTTAAACCATCGAACGATGCATTATAGCTCAAAAAACAGGTCGAGTCGATACATTCTACCCCACTTAAACATACGTTCATCTTCAAACATGCTAAGAACTATTTCGGAGTTGTCCAAGATCACTGTTTAACACCTCGTGCACCTACCAGTGCCACCACAACCTAGTTGAGCACATTAGCTCGAGAAAGACTGAAGATCCTCCCTGCTGTCTTAGCCAACAGGCCTTAGGACCAAATTCTAGCTTCCGAAATTTTCGACAAAACTTGATTCTAACATACGAACACCGCATCAATCTCCACATGCTGGACCCACACATTATCATGCACCATGCTGACATCACACAACACACCACATAACTCATTAGCCCATGGTAAACTCCTTCAAGCACAACAGATGCAAATTCACTGACCCGATACCCATAGCATACCTCTTGACACATATAAGCCATGTTCCAACTCTCACGATACTGCAACAAATAAAAAGATGCACAGGAACTCATAACCACCTGTTAAATCAAGAACTCAGGGAGTTCCTCCACTCGACAAGAACCATTACCTCATTCTGAACTGAATAGTGACATTTTCCCCTTTAATATACCTTACATAAATCTGGTCGCACCAATTTATGGTCCAATAATCTCGTCTCACCCAGTACAAGCTGCTCAGACAATAAGCCACCTCAAACACTAACCAAGATCTCATATGACTCCATCAATTCGCCAACAAGCTATAACCCGAATACGACGCATAAAGAAGAACAAACTCTGAAAAAGAACTACCCAACCCGCATAATGAATAAAGTAGATGAACAGATGCTATGAACCTTTCTCTGAGAATGAGAAACAAAATACAAAAAAAATAAATATAAGGAGTCGTACTAAGCATCTCACTGTCGCGGTGTGCAACACAATCCAAATATAACATTGTTGCGGAGTGCAACCCGATCCAAACATGACATCGATACTGCACGCAACCCGATCTACACAATATCCCTGGTTGAAATCAGAACACTTAGTTCCTTAATAATGGCTAAAATGGATAAGTTTTACTTGAGTCAACATTTTGAGTAAACGACCACGGATTTGAATTTGAAGGTTCCAATAGGTTCGTATGATGATTTTAGACTTGGTTGTATGCTCGATTTAGGTTTCGGATGACCCTTGAACATTTCGACGCTTAATGTTGAAAGTTGTGCATTGAAGGTTTTTAAGTTGTTTAAGTTTGGTTTGGAGTAGGTTTTGGTGATATCGATGTCCTTTTGGGATTCTAAGACTGGGAATAGTTTTATATGATGATTTAAGACTTACACACAAAATTTGGCGTCATTCCGAGTTGATTTGGTAGGAATCAGACGTGCGGAAGTGTTTTTAAAAGTTTTTGAGATTCATAATTTGATTCATGCGTCTGGGCGTCCAATTTGTATTTCTAGATGTTATTTCAGAGTTTTGACCGTGCGAGTTGGTCCATATTATATTTTAGATGTGTGAGTGTGATTGGATGGGGTCCTAGGGGCCCCGGATGTTAAATAGATTGGAATCGGACTCATAAATTTTGCATGGGGGACTGCTTGTGCTCCAGTTCTGGTGCGTTCGCACCTGCATGATTTTGGCTGCAGGTGTGAGCTCGTAGAAGCAGCTAGGGGTGAGTGACCAGTGGTCCACAGAAGTGGAGAAGTTCCACCAAAGTGAAATCACTTCTGTCATGATGGGGTCATAGATGTGAAGCAAAGCAAGCCACGCGTGGGTCGCAGGTGCAATAGGCTTTTCGCAGAAGTGGGCTCGTAGAAGCAAAAATCTGCCTGCAAAGGCGAACGGAGGCAGCCTGGGCGAGGAGCGCACCTGCGACTGATTTGGAGGGGGATTTCCATCAATATCCTAAGGTAAGTAACTTCCACCCATTCCAAGTTAGTGTTACAGGTTTTAGGTAGAATAAACACAAAAAGATTGTGAAAACCGGTAGTATTCATGAAGAACCTAGGGTTTTGATAAAAATGAGGTTTAACCACAAAAACGATTATGGAATTGGATAGAAATTACATATTTGACTTTGTGAGGTTATAGGTAACATTTATCTTCGAAAATTTTTGGAATCCGGTCACGTGGGTCTAGGGTGAATTTTAAGAATCTCCCAATTTGGGTTGGATAATTACTCTAATAGCTAAACTATGAACTTGTGAGTGTATATTGATTAATTTATATAATATTTGGCTAGCTTCAGACTGTTTAGCACCAAGTTGAGGCTTTAGAGTGAATTTGTGGGTCGGAAAATGATCTTTGGGACAAGCTAAGTCTCTTGCCTAACCTTGTAAAAAGGAGTTTACCCCATAGGTGTTTTAAATTACTATTTGATCCTAATTGTAGGGACTACGTACGCATAAGGTGACGAGAGTCCGTGTTAGCTACAAATCATGCTTAAGTTTGGGTAGTTTTAGGATTGAATCATGAAATACTCGTATTGTTTTCACTCTACTTGTTAATTTAAGTGTTTAAATTATGTTGAGACTTGATAAAGGATTCGTAAAGACCGAATTTCACTTACTTTGAGTTTTTTCGAGTTATTTGACGTTCAATGGAAATTGTGCTTCCTTATGTATTAGTCTCGTGATATCTTTTAAATCGGATGTTCATAGAGTATTCTCTCTTCTTGTGGAACGGGCCGAACGCCTCGGCAGCATAATACTTGCATCCATGTTTCTTGTCATTCGACCCTCACCAGTGTACACATTATTCTAGGTCGGGGCGTACGACCTCGGCATAAACCGTGCGTGATAATGCTCAGAGTCCGATTACACTTGATATTATATTTATGACTTGAGAGGTTATAATTTATTTATTTGCCCGAAATTTGTTGGAGTTAGTACATGTCAGCTAGAGATTTTTAATTTGATTATTAGTTAAGGAATCATTTAATCATTGCTTTCTATTGGATTATTATTATTATTCATGTATTCCATGCCTATTTAGAATTTCTGTGTTTTAATTTTTGGCCCATAGTAAGTGTCGATGTTGACCCCTCGTCACTACTTGAGGTTAGACTGGATACTTACTGGGTACACGTTGTTTATATAATCACGCTACACTTATGCACTAATCGTGCATGATCTGAGGCAGGTGCATATGACATTCATTCAGTCGCGCACCTTCGTTACCCTGAGGCATAGTGGTGAGCGGCCCTCTGAGTCCATTCTGTAGCACCCACAGTCTCTCTTTTGTATTTACTTTCTTTCTATCTTGTTTCAGACAATAGCATAAGTGTTTTGTATATTCTACTAGTTTCTCATTCACTTGTGACACCGGATCTTGGAAACATGCTAGTAGACACTTTATAGTTATGAGTATTTATTTCACCGTATTTGCTATGTCATAGTTTATGCCTTACTTTACTATAATTTTCCACGTCTCATCTACTTAATAAATAAAAATCAGCTACTTTGAAATTATTAAAAGAATGAATACATGACTAGTTCACTGTTTTCTTGCCTAGCGGTGATGTTGGGCGCCATCATGGCCTATAGGAGAAAATGGATTGTGACAACATGGTATCAGAGCACTAGGTTCATGTAGGTCTCACAAGTCATAAGCAGGCATAATAGAGTCTTATGGATCGGTGCGGGGACGTCCATACTTATCTTCGAGAGGTTATAGGGTATTAGGAAACTACTCTTTCTTCATCTCCTATCATGAAGTTGATGTTGTGCTAAGTATCTTTCTCTTATTCTCTCACAGATGGTGATAACGCGCATGGAAGATGTACCCGACCGTGGAGGAGCTTCTCCCCTATTGCTAGAGGTCGAGGGAGGGCTCCATCTCGTGCTAGAGGATGAGGGCGTCCTAGAGTTGCTCAAATGGTGCCACCAGTGGATCTAGTGGAGGATCCTATCATGGAGGAGTAGGGCGAGGTTCCTGCAGCGGAGTCGGCCCAGTGAATTTCATATCCGCCCCAGGATTCCAGGAGGTCATGGGTCGTATGTTGTGGTTCATGGATTCTATGATGCAGGCTAATTTATTTCTAGCAGACCTAGCCATATCTCAGGCAGGATGGGGAGCACAAACCCCTACCTCTCAGGCTCCAGACCTCAGGTGCACTACTCATGGGTGGAGCTCAGCCAGTTGCAACAGCTATACCTAGAGCCCAGACCAGCTGTGGCCAGCGAGCCACAGAAGCTATTGGATAGATGGACTAGGCTACATCCCTCTGCCTTTCGAGGTGAGCGACTAAGGACCCCCAAGACTTTATTGATCGTTGCAGGAACAGACTGCACAATATGAGGATATTAGAATCCCACAAGGTGGAGTTTACCACCTCTCAGCTGGAGGGTAGGGCCGGTAGATGGTGGAAGTCCTATCTTCTCAGCAAACCAGCGGGTTCTCCTCCCTTAAGTTGGGACCAGTTCACACGTCTCTTTCTGGAGAAATATATTCCGCTCTCTCATAGGGAAGAGTTGCGTGGTCAGTTTGAGTAGATCCAAGAGGGTCAGATGTCGGTGACCGATTATGAGGCGAGATTCTCTAAGTTCTCTCACCATGAACTTATGATACTCCCCGTCGATTCAGAAAGAGTGCAGAGGTTTTGTTTCGGGTTTGCACTATGGTATCCGGGCCACTATGGCCCAAGAGGTTGAGATGGGGACACCTTACAGGCAGAATGTGGAGATAGCTCAGAGGATCGAGGGTGTTCGTCAGTGGGGCCGAGAGCAGATGCCGAGGGACAAGTAGTTTCGATATTTTGGAGGGTTCTGTGGTGCTCTGTCTGGGGGCAGAGGTCAGTTTGTGAGGGGTCAGTCCAGAAGGCCCACATAATCTGATTCGCCGCCTCCTCAGGGTGGTCCATTGCAGCCTGATTCCAGCGCCATCCTAGAGAGCTCCTACTGTCCACCGGCCATTCTGGGTTCCTCTAGTAGGAGTTCAGGTCCCTGGAGTCAGACTCAGGGTCAGTCATTCTCCGCACCGAGGGGTTGTTTCGATTGCGGCAATGTTGGTCATGTGAGGATATTCTATCCCAGGCCTTGGGGCAAGGCAGCACAGCAGGGTCATCAGTCTATGATTATAGCACCAGCTGCCGCACCAGTCGTCTAGCCGCCCTGAGGCGGATGGTAGGTGGGTAGGAGCCATCCTAGAGGTGGAGTCCAATTAGGTGGCCCTCCAGCCAGGTTCTATGATTTTCCATCCAGACCAGATGCAGTAGCCTCAGACGTCGTGATCACAGGTATTATTACTGTATGCGGTAGGGATGCTTCGGTACTATTTGATCCAGGTTCTACATATTCATATGTTTCATCTCTGTTTGCTCATTTTCTAGGTGTTCACCGCGAGTCCTTGGCTACTCATGTATATGTTTCCATGCTAGTTGGGGATTCTATTTTTGTGGATAGGATCTATCGATCCTGTATCGTGACTTTCTATTATTATGAGACTAGAGCGGATCTTCTGTTTCTCGATATGACCGACTTTGAGGTCATCCTGGGACTGGATTGGCTGTCTCTATATCGTGTAGTCCTTGATTTCCATGACAAGACTGTTACCTTGGCGATGCTAGAGTTTCCTAGATTGGAGTGGAAGGTTTCATATATCAGTGCGTTTAGTCGAGTTATCTCTTTTCTAAAGGCTGACACATGGTCGAGAAGGGCTATTTGGCTTATCTAGCTTATGTTCGGGATATGGTTGCAGAGACTGCAACGATTGATTCAGCTCCTGTGGTTCGGGAATTCTCTGATGTGTTTCCTTCTGATCTACCAGGCATGCCACCAGATCGTGATATCAACTTCTCTATTGATTTGGCTCCAGGTACCCAACCTAACTTCATTCCACCATACTACATAGCTTTGAAAGAGTTGAAGGAGTGGACAGAACAGCTTGAGGAGTTTCTAGTAAAGGGGTTTGTCAGACCGAGTGTGTTGCCTTTGGGTGCACCAGTGTTGTCTTAAAGAAGAAGGATGGAAATATAAGGATATGCATTGATTACCGCTAGTTGAACAAAGTTACCATTAAGAAAAAATACCCATTTTCGTGTATTGATGATTTATTTGACCAATTGTAGGGTCCCAGGGAGTTCTCTAAGATCTACTTGAGATCGGGGTATCAACAGTTGAAGATTCATGATTCGAATGTTACGAAGAAGGCTTTCTGGACTAGATATGGTCACTATGAGTTTCTAGTGATGTCCTTCAGCTTGACCAACGCCCCAGCGGTATTTATGGATATGATGAAGTGTTCAGGTTGTATATTGACTCGTTTGTCATTGTCTTCATTGATGACATATTGATCTACTCGCATAGCATGGAGGAGCACTAGTAGCATTTGAGAGTGGTTCTTGAGACCTTGCAGGAATAGAAGCTATATGCTAAGTTCTCCAAGTGTGAGTTCTAGTTAGGTTCTGTGGCATTCTTGGGGCATGTTGTAACAGGCGAGGGTATTGAGGTTGATCCCAGGAAGATCGAGGCAGTTAAGAGTTGGCCTCGTCATACCACAACGACCAAGATCAGGAGCTTCTTGGAGTTAGCGGGTTATTATTGCCAGTTTGTGGAGGGCTTCTCTTCTATTGCAGCACCTTTGACTAGATTGATCCATAAAGGTGCTCCATTCCGATGGTCCGATGATTGTGAGGCAAGATAAAAACTCAAGATCGCATTGACTACAACACCAGTGTTAGTGTTTCCTTCCCGTTCAAGGATGCATACGGTATACGACGCTTCGCACGTTGGTCCGGGTTGTGTATTGATGCAGGAGGGACAAGTTATTGCATATGCTTCACGTCAGTTGAAGCCCTAAAAGAAGAATTACCATGTACATGATTTATATTTGGTTGCGATAGTTCATGCTCTTAAGATCAAGAGGCATTATCTTTATGGGGTGTCCTGTGAGGTTTAAACTGATCATCGCAGCTTGAAACATTTGCTCAAATATAAGGATCTTAATTTGAGGCAGTGCAGGGGGCTTGAGCTACTAAAAGACTATGATATACCATCCTTTATCATCCAGGCAAGGCAAATGTGGTTGCGGATGCCTTAATCAGAAAGGCTGAGAGTATAGGAAGTTTGGCCTTCATTTTAGTAGAGGAAAGGCCATTGGTTTGGACATTCAGTCCTTAGCTAACATACTTGTGAGGTTGGATATTTTTGAGCCCCAGTCAAGTTCTTGCATGCGTGGTGTCTCAGTCTTCCTTACTCGAGCGGATCAAGGCTCGTCAGTACGATGATCTGCACTAGCTGGTTCTCAGAGAGATGGTACTACAGGTTAGTGCCAAGGAAGTTACTATCGGTGAGGATGGTGTTCTGTGGCTCCAGGGTCGCCTATGTGTTCCTAATGTTGATGGCTTGAGGGAGATGGTTCTAGAGGAGGCACACAGTTCTCGGTATTCTATTCATCCAGGGGCTACGAAGATGTATCGTGACCTGAGAGAGCATTATTTGTCGCAGCGGATCAAGAAGGACATAGTTGAGTAAGTCAAGATGTCTAAATTGCCAACATATTAAGTATGAGCACCAAAGTCCAGGTGGCCTAATTCAGCAGATGGTTATACCTGAGTGGAAATTGGAGCGCATTACTATGGACTTTGTAGTTGGGTTTCCGCGGACTTTGAGAAAGTTCAATGCAGTTTGGGTCATTGTCAACAGGTTGACTAATTAGGCACACTTCATTCTGGTTGTGACTACGTATTCTTCCGAGAGATTGGCCTAGATTTACATTCAAGATATTGTCAGGTTGCATGGTGGGCCTGTTTCCATCATATCAGATAGAGTTCCTTAGTTCACTTCGCACTTCTGGAGAGCAGTTCAGAGCGAGTTGGGTACCCGGATAGAGCTCGGTACAGCTTTTCATCCGTAGACCGACGGTAGTCGGTGCGGACAGTTCAGATTCTGGAGGATATGATCAGAGCATGTTTCATTGACTTTGGAGGTTAGTGGGATAGATTCTTTCCCTTGGCCAGTTTTGCTTACAACAACAGTTATCAGTCCACCATCAAGATGGATCCATTTGAAGCTTTATATGGTCGAAGATGTCGTTTTCCTATCGGATGGTTTGAGCCCGACTAAGCTAAGTTATATAGTACTGATTTGGTGAAGGATTCCTTAGAGAAGGTAAAATTGATTGAGGAGCGATTTCGCACAGCACAGTCCAGATAGAAGAGTTACGCGGACCAGAAGGCGCATGATCTATCATTTATGGTAGGCGAGAAGGTTCTCTTGAAAGTTTCGCCAATGAAGGGATCATGAGGTTTGGGAAGAAGGGCAAGCTGAGCCGAAGGTTTATTAGCCCATATGAGGTGTAGCGGCGATTAGGGAGGTTTCTTTCGAGCTTGCTTTACCTCCCGGTATATCGGGAGTTCATCTAGTCTTCCATGTGTCTATGGTCCGTAGGTATCATGCCGACATATCACACGTGCTAGATTACACCACGGCTCAGCTAAATGGTAGCTTGGGTTATGAGGAGGAGCCAGTTGCCATTATTGGCAGACAGGTTGGCTAGTTAAGGTCCAACAAAATTTCTGCGATGAAGGTCAAGTGGAGGGGTCAACCAGTCAAGGAAGAAAATTGGGAGGCCGAGGAGGACATGAGGAGCAGATATCCACACCTATTCATCACTCCGTGTATAATTCTAGACCGTTCGAGGATGAACGTTTGTTTAAGAAGTGGAGGATGTAAAGACCCGACCGGTTGTTTTGCTTTATAGATTCCTGTTCCCCTAACTAAGACTCTTCCTATATGCTTTTCTGTTTTATGACTTGGGGGGATGGTTAGTTCGATTTTGGAAGGGTTCGATTGAAATCGGAACACTTAGTTCCTTAATAATGTCTTAAAATGGATAAGTTTGACTTGAGTCAACATTTTCAGTAAGCGACCCTAGTATCGGGATTTGAAGCTTCTAATAGGTTTGTACGATGATTTTGCACTTGGGCGCATGTTCAAATTGGGCTTCGAATGACCCATGAGCATTTCGGTGCTAGATGTTGAAAGTTGGCGCATTGAAGATTTTTAAGTTCTTTAAGTTTGGTTTGGAGTAGGTTTTGGTGATATCGAGGTCCGTTTGGGATTCCGAGCATGGGAATAGTTCTGTAGTACGATTTAAGACTTGCGCGCAAACTTTGGAATCATTCCGAGTTGATTTGATACGAATCGAATGTGCGGAAGTGTTTTTAAAAGTTTTTGAGTTTCATAATTTGATTCATGTGTTTGGGCGATTGATTCGTATTTCTAGATGTTATTTTGGAGTGTCGATCATGCAAGCCGGTCCGTATTATTTTTCTGGATGTGTGAGTGTGATTGGATGGGGTCCCGGATGCGAAACGAGTTGGAATCGGACTTGGAAATTTTACATGACTGTTGGTAGTCCAGTTCTGGTGTGTTCACACCTACGTGATTTTTACCGCATGTGCGAGCTTGCAAAAGAAAAATGGTGATCGCAAAAGCGGTCTGGGGTGAGTGGCTAGTGGTCCACAGAAGCGGAGAAGTTTTTCCCAAGAGAACTCACATCTGCGATGATGGGGCCGCAAATGCGAAATAAGGCTAGCCATGCGTAGATTGCAGGTGCGACAGGCTTTTGCGCAAAAGCGGGTTCGCAGAAGCGAAACCCGTCCACGAAGGAGAAGGGAGGCAGCCTCGGCAAGAACCACACATGGGATTGATTTTTCGCAGGTGCAGCGTCGCAGGTGCGACCGAGGGTTCGCAAAAGCGAAAATCGTTGGAGGCAGTGGGGTTTTTAATCCGAAACTTAGACCTTTTTCCTCACAATTTCACTTAGTATTGGGAGATTTTGAGAGCTCATTGGAGGGGGATTTCCATCAATATCCTAAAATAAGTAACTTCCACTCATTCCAAGTTAATTGTACGAGTTTTAGGTAGATTAAACTCGAAAAGATTGTGAAAACTAGTAAGATTCATGAAGAACCTAGGGTTTTGATAAAAATGGAATTTAAACACGAAAATCATTATGGAATTGGATAGAAATTATATATTTGAATTTGTGAGGTTATGAGTAACATTTATCTTCAAATATTTCTAGAATCCGGGCACGTGGGCCCGAGGTTGAATTTTAAGAATCTTCCAATTTGGGTTGGATAATTACTCTAATAGCTAAGTGTATATTGATTAATTTATATAATATTGGCAAGCTTCATATTATTCGGCTCCAAGTTGAGGCTTTGGAGTGAATTTGTGGGCCGGAAAGTGAGATCTGGGACGAGTTAAGTCTCTTGTCTAACCTTGTAAAAGGGAATTTACCCCATAGGTGCTTTAAATTACTATATGCTCATAATTGTGGGAGCTACGTATGCACGAGCTGACGAGTGTCTGTGCGTAGCTACAAATCATGCTCAAGTTTGGGTAGTTTTAGGACCCAATCATGAAATACTCGTATTGTTTGCACTCTACTTGTTAATTTAAGTGCTTAAATTATATTGAAACTCTATATAGGATTCGTAAAGGCTGAATTTCACTTACTTTGAGTTTTGGTGGGTTACTTGACCGTAGGGGTGTTCAAAACCGAACCGAAACCGAAACCGAAAACCGAACCGAAACCGAAGCTTAATGGCTTATCGGTATCGGGTTAACAGTTTAACGGACGGGGGACGGATTGAAATTCTTTTATTAACGGCTTATCGGTTTGGGGGTGGATTATTCAATTTTCTTAACGGATAATCCGTTAATCCGTTAATAATATATATATACATATAAAATTTATTTTTATCCATATATATATATTAAATAATCAAAAACCCTTCTTCCTGCAGTACTATATCAAAGTGAATTAGAATAAAATAAAGCCAAATAAAAGGAGTCATCTAACTGTGACAAAAGACAGAATTTGTTGTCTGAAACAAGATAACAACACCAGTTACACCACTGCTTTATCAACTTTGCCTGGGTTTTAAGGCATCCTAGAATTCTAAGCATGACGAACATTTGTTTTAACAACGGCCAATTGGAAATCTTTCACACGGACTAAGGCCAATGTGCATAAACATAAATAAGATTCTAGACAGATGATTTACCCATCACGGTGTCTCTTATGCTTCGTCCCTCTTAGTACGTCGACCACCTATTTAAACATACAGAGACTAAATTTTATTTTATTTTTATTGAATTAGGTCGATAAACCGCCTGATAAGAGCTAAACCGATACCAATCCGCCCGATATCTTATCGGGTGGCTAGCGAATTAATACATTTAAAAGCCAATAATCGATAAGTCAATCCGTTAAGAGTAAATAACCGCCCAATCCGCCCAATAAGCAGCCCTACTTGACTTTCAATAGAAATTGTGCTTCCTTTTGTATTAGTCTCGTGATAGCTTTTAAATCGAATATTCGTAGAGTATTCTCTCTTCTTGTGGAGCGAGTCGAACGACTTCGGCAGTATAATAGATGCATCTATGGTTCGTGCCTTTTGACCCTCAGCTGTGTACATATTATTCTGGATCGGGCCATCGGCCATCAGCTGTGTACACATTATTCTGGATCGGATCGTATCACCTCGACATAAATCGCGCGTGATAATGCTTGGAGCTGGATTACACTTGATATTATATTTATGACTTGAGAGGTTATTTATTTATTGGCCCAAAATTTGCTGGAGTTAGTACGTGTCAGTTGGAGATTTTTAAATTGATTATTAGTTAAGGAATCATGTATTTATTGCTTGCATTAGGTTATTATTATTATTCATGTATTCCATACGTATTTAGAATTTCTATATTTTAATTATTGGCCAATAATAAGTGTCGATATCGACCCCTCATCACAACTTCTTCGAAGTTAGACTGGATACTTACTGGGTACATGTTGTTTATGTACTCACGCTACACTTACACTAATCGTGTAGGATCTGATGCAGGTGCATCTGGCATTCATTCAGGCGCGCACCCCCGTTACCTTTAGGCATAGTGGTGAGCTGCTCTCTAAGTCCGTTCTGCAGAACCACAGTCTCTCTTTTGTATTTACTTTCTGTCTATCTTATTTCAGACAGTAGAATAGGTGTTTTGTATATCCTACTAGTTGCTCATACACTTGTGACACGGGTCTTGGAAACATGTTAGTAGACACTTTATGGTATTGAGTATTTATTTCACCATATTTGTTGTTTCATTAGTTTACTCCTTACTTTACTATAATTTCACACTTCTCACATACTTGATAAATAAAAACCAACTACTTTGAAATTATTCAAAGAATAAACACATGACTAGTTCACCGTTGGCTTGCCTAGCGGCGACGCTGGGTGCCATCACGGCATATAGGAGAAATTGGGTCATGAAAATACTGGGCCAACAACCTTTCAAGGATCCACAATGACCCTATCTATGACACATACGAGCAACCGTCCAATCCGGAACAAACTCCCACAGTCACAACCAAAGGAATGAAGCGCTTTCCAGGCATAAACTCTCACATTAGCGATAGTACCAGAATCTCTATACTTGGTTTCAATACTTGACAATCAAGTGACTAACATGTCACTGATAAAACATTTCCCGTGGGATACACTCCCACTACCTTCCACACCAGGTAGCAATTTCTGCACCTCCACACCACCAACAGTACTAATTTCGTAAAGAAAATCAAGAATTTGCAATTCGATACACAATGCCTCTTATACGAGACACCATTCTCAGGTGACATTAATATAATTCCATCTTACTCTGAACTTTTGAATCCTTTCCCCCACTCCTCCGAACTCGAGAAATTCCTATCAAAAATCGTAACTTTGATCCTCAACTTCCAATTCCCATGCTGCTCACTGCACCTATCATGCCGCTACGCGAGACTACCAGAATTTATCATAACCCCTTAACTACTAGTAGAATAAGCACTCCATTGGCTATAAACCTTTTACTTAACTCATTTCAGAAGAACAATTGCAACACACAACTTAATTCGCAACAGTAGAAATCGGAACCTCAAGTCGAAATATAGACCACTATGACTCTTCTGGGATCCATTTATACATAACAAGGCCATTTGAATCAAACAGCTCTCAAATAAATCATCTAATGGTGGATGCCAAGCCCACACATACAACCACAAACCATATGTATAACTTAACACGCCAAATGTAACGACCCAACCGGTCATTTTGATAATTAATACCCCGTTCGGTGATTTAAGGTCCCGAGCAACTTCGTAATATATATTATAACTTGCGTGCCCAGTCTGTAAATTATTCTAGAATATTTTTATATGAAAAATTGATTAAAATGTGAAATAGAGGTTTAAAACTCAACTGAGTTGACTTCGGTCAACATTTTGAGCAAACGGACCCGGATCTGTATTTTGACTGTCTGGTAGGTCCATATCGTGATTTAGGAATTGCGCATATGCCAAAATCAAATTCGGAGGTCCATAGCTCAAATTATCGCCATTTAACGGAATCTAGAAATCTAAGGCTAAATATTTCTAAAGTTTGACCTGGAGATTGGACTTTTGAGCAAACGACCCCGGAATGGAATTTTGATAATTCTAATAGCTTTGTATGGAATTTTGATAATTTCAATAGCTTTGTACGGTTCATTGTATGTAGAAGGTTGACGTGTATTTTTCTATGAACTAGAAAAGCTGGGAGTAGCTTGCTATGCTTTGTAAAGATGATATTTGGTGATTAATGAAAAGTTTTATTATGTTAAAAATGTAGCTCAAAGTAACAATGTAAGACAACAAGATAAGTAGAATAATAGAAGAAGAGATAACTTTTTTATTTCATCAAGTGTTCAACTGTGTAACATATCACATTTCATGCCTCTATTTATACTATTACATTGTATGTTATAAAAGGATTGTCTTAAACATGACATTAACCTTTGAGATCATGGGGAAGATCATGGTGAGAGGTTATGGAGGTGTGGGAGTTACAATCATAAAAGTGATAAGTAGTGGGAGTGGTGGACATCCACATTTACTAAAGATTTTATAACACTCCTCCTTGGATGTCCAAAAAAATAGATAATATGCCTCGTTAAAACCTTACTAAGAAAAAAATCATGTGGGAAAAAATCTTAGTGAAGGAAAAAGAGTACACATATCTGTAATAAGCTTTATTTGTTGCCTCGTTAAAAACCTTACCTGGAAAACCCAATGGGACAAAACCTAGGCTAAGGGAAAAAGAGTACAGCGCTTATCTTACTCCCCCTCATGAAAACATCACTTTATTTCTCGAAGACGCCGCATTCCAATATTCTATCTCAGCTTCTCAAATGTTGACGCTGGTAATGCCTTAGTGAACAGAACAGCCAAATTTTCACATGAACGAATCTGTTGAACATTAGTTTCAAAATTTTGTTGAAGATCATGCGTGAAAAAGAACTTTGGTGAAATGTGTTTTGTTCTGTCCCCTTTGATGTATCCTCCTTTCAGTTGAGCGATGCAAGCAGCATTGTCTTCATATAGTATAGTTGGATTATCTTTTTTCATAAGAAAACCACACATTTCTTGAATATGTTGAGTCATTGATCTCAACCAAACACATTCCCGACTAACTTCATGAATGGCTATTATCTCAGCATGATTAGTAGATGTGGCATCTATTGTTTGTTTCATTGAACGCCATGATATAGTTGTACCTCCATATGTAAAGAAACAGCCTGTTTGAGATCGGGCTTTACGTGGATCAGACAAATAACCTGCATCGGCATAGCCAACCATTTCTGACTTGAATTCATTAGAATAGAACAATCTCATATCTAGAGTTCCCCGAAGATATCTAAATATATGCTTAACACCGTTCAAATGTCTTCTTGTTGGGGAGGAACTGAATCTTGCTAATAAGCTTACACAAAAAGCAATATCTGGTCGGGTGTTGTTAGAAAGATACATTAGTGCCCTAATTGCACTAAGATATGGAGTTTCATCACCAACAAGCTCTTCGTCATTTTCTTGAGGCCGGAATGAATCTTTTTTTATTTCAAGAGATCTCACAACCATTGGGGTACTCAATGGATGTGAATTATCCATGTAAAATTGCTTTAAAACCTTTTCAGTGTATGTTGATTGATGGACAAAAATTCCATTTGTTACATGCTCAATCTGTAGGCCAAGACAAAATTTTGTCTTACCAAGATCTTTCATTTTAAATTCTTTCTTCAAACACTCTACAACCATTGGAAGCTCTTTAGAAGTTACAATGATATTCAAGTCATCAACATACACAGCTATGATGACAAATTCATATCCAGACCTCTTAATAAAGACACAGGGGCAAATAGGGTCATTTTTGTACCCTTCCTTTAGCAAATACTCGCTAAGACGATTGTACCACATTCTCCCTGATTGCTTCAATCCGTATAAGGATTTCTGAAGCTTTATTGAACAAGCTTCCCTTGAACTTTTATGTGCTTTAGGAACTTTAAATCCTTCAGGGATTGCCATAAAAATTTCATTGTCCAGGGAGCCATATAAGTAGGTTGTGACACCATCCATCAACCGCATATCAAGCTTTTCATGGACTGCAAGATTTATTAGATACCTAAAGGTAATTGCATCTACTACAGGAGAATATGTCTCCATATAATAATGCCAGGCCTTTGCGAAACCCTTGTGCAACAAGTAGTGCTTTATATCTTACGGCTTCACCTTTCTCATTTCGTTTTCGCACAAAAACCCATTTGTACCCCACTTGCTTGACACCTTCGGGCGTTCGGACTATTAGTCCAACAACTTCATGTTTTTCGAGTGAAGCCAATTCCGCTTGAATTGCGTTTTTCCATTCTGGCCAATCATTTCTTTGTCTACATTCATCGACAGATTTTGGCTCAAGATCCTCATCTTGTTGCATTATGTCAACTGCAACATTATATGCAAAATTGTTGTTAACAACAACATTATTTCGGTTCCACCTTTTTCCCGTAGAGACATAACTTATTGATATCTCTTCATTTTCACCATTTCGGGGTACTAGAACCTCCTGTGAGGTTTTATCAATTACTATGTCTTTATGCTCTTCTTGAGCAATTGCCTCCATGTTATGACCAACTTGATCATTTGCTCCTTTCCTTTTTCGAGGATTTTTATCCTTGGAACCGATTGGTCTACCACGTTTAAGGCGTGGCCTAGACTCATTTGCATTATCATGATGTCCAGCTGGGACATCAACTCGAATTGGAGCATTTACAGCTGGAATATGCGATTTAGTAACCCGTGGAAGGTTAGTAAATGCATCTGGCAATTGATTGCATATAAATGATCTTTTGAACTTCTTGTTCACATTGATTTGCACGAGGATCCAAATGAGATAGAGATAATACGTTCCATTCTATCTCTTTTTCCAGCCGTTTATTTTCTCCCCCTAATGTTGGGAAAACTGATTCATTAAAATGACAATCAGCAAATCTGGCTGCAAACAAATCTCCTATCATAGGCTCCAGATATTTTATAATAGAAGGAGATTCATAACCAACATATACTCCCAACCTTATTTCGGGACCCATCTTTGTGCGTTGTGGTGGAGTAATTGGAACATATACCGCACATCCAAAAATTATTAGATGGGAAATATTTGTCTCCTGACCAAAAGCCAACTGTAATGGGGAGACTTCATGATAATTGGTTGGCCTTATGCGCACAAGTGTTGCTACATGCAAAATAGGATGTCCACACACTGAAAGGGGAAGTTTTGTCCTCATTAGCAATGGTCTAGCAATTAATAGGAGGCGTTTAATCAATGATTCTGCTAGACCATTTTGAGTATGAACATGAGCAACTGGATGCTCAACTTTTATTCCAGTGGCCATACAATAATCAGTAAAGGCTTGAGATGTAAATTCACCAGCATTATCAAGACGAATTGTCTTAATTGCATAATCTGGAAATTGTGCTCTTAACCTTATTATTTGGGCCAACAATCTCGCAAATGCCATATTACGAGTTGACAATAAGCACACATGTGACCATCTTGTAGATGCATCTATCAAGACCATAAAATACTTGAATGGTCCACATGGAGGGTGTATAGGCCCACATATATCACCTTGTATACGTTCCAAAAATGTAGGGGATTCAATCCCAACTTTAACTGATGATGGTTTAGTAACCAATTTCCTTGAGAACAAGCAGCACAAGAGAATTCCTTAAATTGAAGGATCTTCTTATTCTTCAATGTTTGCCCATTTGAATTCTCTATTATTCTGCGCATCATATTAGAACCAGGATGGCCTAATCGGTCATGCCAAATGATAAAATCATTAGAAGTATTAAACCTTTTGTTTACTATGGCATATGATTCAACCACACCAATGTTTGTGTGGTACAATCCAGAAGAAAATGCGGGTAATTTTTCATGCACACACTTTTTCCCAGCTGTCATTGTAGTAATATAAAGGTATTTGTCACGACCCAAAATCTCTAAGGTCGTGATGGCGCCGGACACAAGGTCAGGCAAGCCAAAACATTAATTAATTGAAATAACTTTCCAGTTTTAACATTTTCGAAATCGTTACATTTTCTTGCATTTCATAATCAAATAAATAAATATTAGTAAACTTAAATACGACCGCACATTAATTCAGTTTAATGAAATAAATCCCAACACGTCCCCAGAACCCGGTGTCACAAGTACATGAGCAATTTCTAAGAATTTTATAAATATTACAAAGCCTGTCCGAAATATGACTGGACCAGGAAATTTAAAATGAAATAGATACACTATGAAGGTGACTCTGTCAGCTGCGGATCACCTCCAGAAGATGTAGCTCGCCGAAGTCTCTGAATCCTCCACATTAGTATGAAAGTACCTGCGCAATAAAATGCACAGCAAGTGCAGCATGAGTACAAAAATAACGTGTACTCAGTAAGTCGCCCACCTAACCTCAAAGAGGTAGTGACGAAAGCTCAAATTAGACACTTACTAAGGTCCGACAATATAATATATGACAGAATATGATGAAATATAATAGACATGTAAGACAGTGAGCAACGAGTACATATCAAGTACAGAAATCCAGGTAATCACTGAGAATAAACAACAATGTACACTTCCCTTTTTCGCAAATACATGTAAATCCAATACCAATAGAATAGTACAAAATAGTCATGCACACACAAGGGTAAGACAACCGCCGGAGTCATAAGATAGTCAACCTCTCTATGCAATGCCGAAGGATCGATCGGCCCGTCCCAAAAGTGCATCTCTCAACCTCTCTACGCACTGCCGAAGAATCGATCGGCCCGTCCCAAAACTGCAGCTCTTAATCTCTCTATGCACTGCCGAAGGATCGATCGGCCCGTCCCAAAAGTGCATCTCTTAATCTCTGTATGCACTACCGAAGGATCGATTGGCTTGTCCCAAAAGTGCGGCTCTCAATATAATAATCCTCTATGTGCACTGCCGAGGGATCGACCGGCCCGTCCCAAAAGTGCACCTCTCACTATAATACGGATAGCCTGCTCGCGAATCATACATGCGACTCAGGTGCTCCTAAGAATACATACACAAATACAGGGTCTTCCTGCTCGCGAATCACTCAAGCGACTCAGGCACCCAAAGTTACACATATCCACATAATAAATTCGTATTTTATCAAGAAAACTGTTTTTCTCAGGAAAATGGTGAAGTCTTTATTAAAAGAAACATGAAATATAGGTTTTGAAATCTTCGTTTTTGAAACTCATTTGTCCAATTTAGTAACACTCCATAATACAACCCAGTCCAGGTACACATATATATATATTCATAGCGGAAACAATTCTCTTTTTTAGAAGGTTAAAAATATGAACTCTAGTTGTCTTTTAAACTTTCAATCACGTTTTCGGTCATATTAGCAGTTTAATATTACAGGCAGGATTACAGGTACACACATAAAGCACGCTAGTGGGTCCTAGGCTACCCGGACATGGCATAATAGTAGCTACGCACGGACTCACGTCATCTCGTGCGTACGTATACTCCCACAAATAATATCAATAGTCATTTAGTTCACCTATGGGGACAATTTACCCCTCACAAAGTTAGAAAGGAGACTTACCTCGCTCCGAAATTCTATAAACGGCCTCCAAGCCTTCCCGACGACTCCAATCGATGCACAACGCTCCAAAACTACCCAAACGATGATAAACCAATGAAAATATACTCAATTGTTTGCTAAAAATTTAGATTATATAATTTTCCAACTCCGCTTAGTGAAATGACCAAAATGCCCTCAGGCCCACGTGCCCGGATTCCGAGATTTCTCGAAGATAAACTCTACCCATAGATTTACTAGCTCAGATAATACAATTTACTCCTAATTTCATGCTCAAATTCGTGATAAAATCCAATTTTCATCACTTCTAGGTTTCCTTGCAATTTCCTCACATTTTTCCCAATTTCTCATACCAAATCTATGTAATAAATCTTGTATTTAACTTGGAAATAAGTAGAAACAACTTACCTTTGATGCTTGATGAAATCCCTCTTGAAATGCTCTCTAAAATCATCCAAGCCAAATGAAAGAAAATGAAAGAAATGGCCAAAATTCGTGTTTAAAGAATCTGCACATGCTTCATCGAGTTGTACCTTGCACTTGTGTTGTGCAGGTTGTACATCTTATAACAATTTTCCCTTGTTGAACACCTTATGTTGAAATACCCATAAGTTCTTGTAGAAATATCCAAATAACAAACGGTTTGAAGATTTAGAAACTAAACTTGAAGATAATTAATTTGACAGGTTTTACATCATATAACTATTTATATATCCCGAGATATGAGCTTCTAAAGTCGGCTCCATGCATCAGAAAATTCGGGCGAAACTGCTCCACCAGCCATCTTCAGTCGGTCATAACATTTTGTACAAAACTCCAAATGACAAATGTTTTAATGTTCTGGAAACTAGACTTCACGATCTACAACTTTCATATTTTAAAAATTTTCATATTTCTTATAGATTCTTATATATATGCTTCCACAGTTAGCTCGTGGATGCATAAACTGCTGTCCAAAAGTGCAGCAGAAATTTCTGCAATTGTTTCCTTCTTTTTCTTTTCCGAAATTCATTCAGTTAACCTTCCGAAATCCACCCGAGGCCCTCGAGACCTTAACCAATTATACCAACATGTCCCAAAACATAATACGAACTCGCTCGAGGCCTCAAATCACATCAAACAAAGTCGAAATCATGAATCGCACTCCAATTCAAGCTTTATGAACTTTGAAATTTCAAACTTCTACATCCGATGCCGAAACCTATCAAATCACGTCCGATTGACCCCAAATTTTGCACACTATTCATATTCGACATTACGGACCTGCTTCAACTTTCAGAATTGGAATCCGACCCCGATATCAAAAAGTCAAACTCTCGGTCAAACTTCTCAAAAACCTTCAAATTTCTCTCTTTAGCCAAATGACTTCAAAATGACCTCCGGACATCTGAATTCACTTCCGATCGCGCTCCTAACTCCAGAATCACCATATGAAGCTATTCCTAGACTCGAAATCTCAAACGGACATCAATATCATTGAAATGGGCTTCAAGCCAAACTTAGGAAATTTCTTCAAAAATGTTTACTTCCACAATATACACCGAAACGCTCTTGGGTTATCTAAATCCCGATACGGACATACACCCAAGTCCGAAATCATCATACGAACCTGCTGGAACCTTCGGATCCTGATTCCGAGGTCGTTTACTCAAAATTCTAGTCTTACTCAATTTTTTCAACTTAAGGCTTCTGAAATGAGAATTTTCCTTTCAATTTAACTCCGAACCTCCTGAATTTCAACTCTGACCATACACACAAGTCATAATACCCGAAATGAAGTTGTTCATGACTCTCAACTGCTGAACGACGCGCTGAATCTCAAAACGACTGGTCGGGTCGTTACATTCTCCCCCACTTAAACAGACATTCGTCCTCGAACGTGCCAAAAACTGCCCCAGAATTATCTGAAATCATTTTTTAACACCTCGTGCACCTGCCCATGCTACCACAACCCAGTTGAGCACATTAGATTGATAAAATCTGAAGATATTCCCTTTTATCCATATAATAAACCCAGACCCAGTTCCAACACTTGAAATTCTTTGTCATGCATGTTTCTAATATGTGAACACCACGTCAACTACCACATGAGGCACCAGAACACAACTGCATATCTTTGCTGAATCAGCACCATACACCGCATAATCCATCATCCGACCACAATGACGCTCCCTGAACCTTAATAGCCAGAATTCTACGAATTTGATGCTCTCAAAGCACCTTATAAGATACACACATACATCCTGCTATAATGCTGACGATACCACCACAACGGAGGAAATGTGTAGAAATTCTTGACCAACTACAGAGTTAACTAAACATTGAAATCATTTCTCCTGACTAAGATCATCATCTCATTACAACCAATGATGGTGATGTCCTGTAATATACTTTCATAGTCTTATCACACCGATCCCAGATTTATGAATTTCGTCTCACCCACGTATGAACTGCTTAGACAACCAATTACCCAAAACACGGCCATTAGCCTCACACGATGCCACAATGCGCGAATAGGCCACAATTCGAACACGACACATAAGAAAATGACTCCGGAAGGGACTACTCAACTCAAGCAACTAATATGAACTTTCCTCAGAAAATTACGAAGTAAAACACAAGAAAATAATTACAGGAGCCATGCTCAACATCACACTGTTGCGGCGTGAAACCCGATCCAAATAACATACCCGTGGAGGCGTGCCACCCAATCCCATCATAAGATTTACATAAGGAAATATACACGGAGTTGAATTGCTCACTATTACAAATCACTGAATATCGATCACAAGCACGCTAAGTGCATAATACCATTCTGGGGAGACTGATAGAGCCATATGCTACAAAACTCCAGCACGACTGAGGTGCGATATATAATCTGAATCTCAGGAGCCATCCTGCTAACATAACCTCATCACTACGCGGAACCTCAACATATAAGAAATTATCAAGCCGTTTCACAACTCACACGGCACAATCACAATAACATATGAATTCGACGAAGACGGAACAACACCCGCTGTTCTAATATCTTTCCATGAAAAGCGCTCTATTGAAAGGAACATGCATGGCTCATACGGAGCCCATAATCATATTTAAATCCATCCACAAGCATCGAGCCACCTCGCTCGCACCAAACTAGGCTATTAGCTTTTGCATTGGGTCCATATTAACCCACTTTCTCTCATAATACACGAGAAAAACCATCATCACCGGGACTAACACCCCATAATCCATAATCAACTGAACCAAACGCCCTCCAGGTGTAAATTCTCAATTAAGCAATATTGCACTTCATTATACTCAGTCCAAAGCTGAAATCTATCAAGTGACTACATGTCACACTTTATACAATCTTTTTACGGTCATGCTTCCACGGCCTTCCACACGAGGCAACAAGTCTGCCCATCCATAACACCGACCACACTAAGGCCGCAAAAAACATCAAGAACCCATGACCAGGGTACAAAGCCTCTTTCACCGAATATCAATCTCATGTGACACTGAAGATAACACCAGCTTACTCTGAACTTTCAAATCACTTTGTCTTGCTCTTCCGAGCTCATGACATCCTTATAAACATCGGACCTAAATCTCTATTCTTACTCCCACTTGTGTACTGTTTCCCGCACCTAACATACCAACATGAGGTAGCGCAAGAATTCCATCATAACTTCCGAACCACCAATAGGGTGAACACTTCATCACATAGAAACTTTTTACCTAACTCAATTCAAGAGTACCATCTCAACACAAGTGAATTCCCATTATCACACAATCATGCAAATCCTTAAGTAGTAGTCTATACCACCATAACCCTTCTGTGGTCCGCCTACACCTAACAGGCCGTAGCACTCAAATGCTCCCACATGAGATCCGTTACGACGGCTGACAAGCCCCGCACACATACCGGCACCAACCACATGCATAACTAAATCACATCAAAGGAATCGATCACTGCTGCAATGTGCCCTTAACGCCGCATTCTTAACTTTTGAACTCACACCGCTATTGAGAGTCACCCACTCTGACTGGCCCCAAATGCAATCAATCCAGGGCTCTCCTAGCACAGGAACACCCTTTTCAATGAAACACGTGACTGAGTCACTAACCTTACAACTCGCCCATGCCTTAAGCATAAGTTCTAAATCTTCCAAGCCCAACCCTTCCCCGGCGCCAACTTTTGCACATGTTCAGCAAATCCCACGCACAATCACCATTTTACTCATTTCCCTTAGCTGAAATAACTTTCCAACACGCTGACAATTCGCAACCCTATGAGAAGACAACCCTACAGCCCTACTGCAGAAGGTGGGACTCCCCCACTTAGCCCGAAGCCACTCCTTGCACCACTCTAGACCCTTTTGAGACCCTTTCTCCTTTGATAACACGATCCCTGCCAACCGCATTCTTCAAAACTTCTTATCGATACTCTAACCCCAGGCAACCGAAGAAACCATAGCACCGCCGAACCTAACACATTTCATCCGATCAATGATGACGACTACACGTCACAGGTGCATATCCCACCTCACTTGTAGACACCCAGTCTTACTACTTTATCAACTCCAACCAGACCATCCAGAATCCAAATGCTTTTTCTCTGTCGGAACTAAAACACTGAAATCTCGAAATCAAACACGGAGAAGACCTCCCTTCAACCATTCATCACACCCAACGTATGGGGAAGCATTCTATCATCATATCAACACCGCGCAACAATCAATTACAAACATCATCACCACCCGAGCACGGCCTTAAGGCTCCCAGAAACACAGCTACTGAGCTGAAAAACCACACTACCCTTTTGCAGGGCCATAACAACAACCACGACCATTTACACATGGAAGCATCTCGGATTACATTCGTAGTACCATTCTCATTCCTCAAATTCCTTATCCATAGCAAGCGCTTCGCTACGCGTAAGATTGAGTAGGAATGAACATAGGCAAAAGCCTCAAAGGAATCAACTCGCACGACGAAGAATCAAGAAGGAAAGTACTCCTAACATCCCTGTAGCCTCTCGAAGATAAGTACAAACATCTCCGTACCAATTCGCAAGACTTTACTAGACTTGCTCATGACTCGTGAGACCTATGGGAACCTAGAACTCTGATACCATGTTGTCACGACCCAAAATCCCTAAGGTCGTGATGGCGCCGGACACAAGGTCAGGCAAGCCAAAACATTTATTAATTGAAATAACTTTCCAGTTTTAACATTTTTGAAATCGTTACCTTTTCTTGCATTTCATAATCAAATAAATAAATTTTAGTAAACTTAAATACGACAGCACATCAATTCCGTTTAATGAAATAAATCCCAACACGTCCCAAAAACCCAGTGTCACAAGTACATGAGCAATTTCTAAGAATTTTACAAATATTACAAAGCCTGTTCGAAATACGACTGGACCAGGAAATTTAAAATGAAACAGATACAGTATGAAGGTGACTCTGTCAGCTGCAGATCACCTCCGGAAGATGCAGCTCGCCTAAGTCTCTAAATCCTCCACATTGCTATGAAAGTGCCTGTGCAATAAAATGCACAGCAAGTGCAGCATGAGTACAAAAACAACGTGTACTCAGTAAGTCGCCCACCTAACCTCAGTCAAATTCGATACTTACTAGGGTCCGACAATATAATATATGACAAAATATGATGAAATACAATAAACATGTAAGACAGTGAGCAACGAGTACATATCAAGTACAGAAATCCAGGTAATCACTGAGAATAAACAACAATGTACACTTCCCTTTTTCCCAAATACATGTCAAGACAATACCAATAGAATAGTACCAATAGTCATGTGCACACAAGGGTAAGACAACCGACCGGAGTCATAAGATAGTCAACCTCTCTATGCACTGCCGAAGGATCGATCAGCCCATCCCAAAAGTGCATCTCTCAACCTCTCTACGCACTACCGAAGGATCGATCGGCCCATCCCAAAAGTGCGGCTCTCAATCTCTCTATGCACTGCCGAAGGATCGATCGGCATGTCCAAAAATTACATCTCTCAATCTCTCTATGCACTGTCGAAGGATCGATCGGCCCGTCCCAAAAGTGCGGCTCTCAATATATCTATGTGCACTGCCGAGGGATCGACCGGCCCGTCCCAAAAGTGAACATCCCAGTATAATACGGCTAGCCTGCTCGCAAATCATATATGCGACTCAGGTGCTCATAAGAATACATACAAAAATACAGGGTCTTCTGCTCGCGAATCACTCAAGCGACTCAGGCACCCAAAGTTACACATGTCCACATAATAAATTCGTATTTTATCAAGAAAACCGTTTTACTCAAGAAAATGGTAAACTTTATTAAAAGAAACATGAAATATAGGGTTTGAAATCTTCTTTTTTGAAACTCATTTGTCCACTTTAGTAACACTCCATAATACAACCCAGTCCAGGTAAACATATATATAGTCACAGCGGAAACAATTCTCTTTTTTAGAAAGTTAACAATATAAACTCTAGTTGTCTTTTAAACTTTCAATCACGTTTTCATTCATATTAGCAGTTTAATATTACAGGCAGGGTTACAGGTACACACATAAAGCATGCTAGTGGGTCCTAGGCTACCCGAACATGGCATAATAGTAGCTACGCACAGACTCCCGTCACCTCGTGCGTACGTATCCCCCCACAAATAATATCATATATTCATTTAGTTCACCTATGGGGATAATTTCCCCCTCACAAAGTTAGAAACGAGACTTACCTCGCTCCAAAATTCTATAAACGACATCCAAGCCTTCCCAAACGACTCCAATCGATGCACAACGCTCCAAAACTACCCAAATGATGATAAACTAATGAAAATGACCAATATGCCCTCGGGCCCACATGCCCGGATTCCGAGATTTCTCAAAGATAAACTCTACTCATAGCTTTACTAGCTCAAATAATACTATTTACTCCTAATTTCATGCTCAAATTCGTGGTAAAATCCAATTTTCATCAATTCTAGGTTTCCTTGCAATTTTGCCACATTTTTTCCAATTTCTCATATCAATTCTATGTAATAAATCTTGTATTTAACTTAGAAATAAGTAGAAACAACTTACTTTTGATGCTTGATGAAATCCCCCTTGAAATTCTCTCCAAAATCATCCAAGCCACATGAAAGAAAATGAAAGAAATGGCCAAAATTCGTGTTTAAAGAATCTGCTCATGCTTCATCGAGTTGTACCTTGCACTTGTGCTGTGCAGGTTGTACATCTTATTATAATTTTTCCTTGTTGAGCACCTTTTGTTGAAACACCCATAACTTCTTGTAGAAATATCCAAATAACAAACGGTTTAATGATTTAGAAACTAAACTTGAAGATTTTTAATTTGATAGGTTGTATACCATATAACTCTTTATATATCCCGAGATATGAGCTTCTAAAGTCGGCTCCATGCATCAGAAAATTCGGGCGAAACTGCTCCACCAGCCATCTTCAGTCGGTCATAACTTTTTGCAAAAACTCCAAATGACAAATGGTTTAATGTTCTGAAAACTAGACTTCACGATCTACAACTTTCATGTTTTCCAAATTTTCATACTATTTATAGATTCTTATATATACGCTTCCACAGTTAGCTCGTCGATGCATAAATTGCTGTCAAAAAGTGCAGCAGAAATTTCTGCAATTTTTTCCTTCTTATTCTTTTCTGAAATTCATTCAGTTAACCTTCCGAAATCCACCCGAGGCCCTCGCGACCTTAACCAATTATACCAACATTTCCCAAAACATGATACGAACTCGCTCGAGGCCTTAAATCACATCAAACAACGTCGAAATCATGAATCGCACTCCAATTCAAGCTTTATGAACTTTGAAATTTTAAACTTCTACATCCGATGCCGAAACCTATCAAATCACGTCCGATTGACCCCAAATTTTGCACACAATTCATATTCGACATTATGGACATGCTCCAACTTTCGGAATTGGAATCCGACCCCGGTATCAAAAAGTCAAACTCTCGGTCAAACTTCTCAAAAACCTTCAAATTTCTATCTTTAGCCAAATGACTTCAAAATGACCTCCGGACATCCGAATTCACTTCTGATCGCGCTCCCAACTCCAGAATCACCATACAAAGCTATTCCCAGACTCGGAATCCCAAACGGACGTCAATATCATTGAAATGCGCTTCAAGCCAAACTTAGGAAATTTCTTCAAAAATGTTGACTTCCACAATATACACCGAAACACTCTCGGGTTATCCAAATCCCGATCTGGACATACGCCCAAGTCCGAAATCATCATACGAACCTGCTGGAACCTTCGGATCCTGATTCCGAGGTTGTTTACTCAAAATTCCAGTCTTACTCAATTTCTTTAACTTAAGGCTTCTGAAATGAGAATTTTCCTATCAATTTAACTCTGAACCTCCTGAATTTCAAGTCACAATACCCGAAATGAAGTTGTTCATGACTCCCAACTGCTGAACGACACGTTGGATCTCAAAACGACCGGTCGGGTCGTTACAGTATTCAACTTTTCCTTCATTAGAGGTCTCAACATGGTAGCCATTTTGACGAATAGCTTTGAAACTCAACAAGTTTCTTTGAGACTTACTACAATATAATGCATTATCAATAGTTAATACCGTTCCTCCTAGTAGTAATAAGGTCGCTCTTCTAGAGCCCTCAATTAACTTTGTATTACCAGATATTGTATTAACATATGCCTTTTTCATAACCAAATAAGAGACAAACTTCTTTTCTGTTAATATTGCGTGAGTTGTAGCACTATCCAAAGGCATAAATCTTCATTACTCATCTTGGATCCAATTGAAGACTAAGAATTTTATTTTCTTCATAAAAAAAATAAAAGTGCAACATGAGAAATACGGAAAAACTAACAATAACACATGACAACTTAAGTACTACTTGAACATAAAAACAACTTTAAAACGAGAGATAAAAAAATATTGAAAATAAAAATAACAACATAACTGCATTCCCAGTTTAATGATCAAACTTTAGTTTTGATCTCCAAAGAAGTCTTAAACCTCCAAATGAGTAAGATCATCGAGGCATTCAAAACCAATATCATTCAAAGAAATATTTGCCTCGGCATTGTCATCATTTTTGTTTGAAGGTCCTGCCTCAAAATTATTTTTAAAGGTCAAGTGAGACTTCACTGGGGCATTAGCAGAAGATGCTCCAACATTATTTGTCTTTCCTTTGATGAAGTTTTGATAAAGCCTGACAAAATGCTCAGGTGCACGACATTCAAATTTCCAATGACCTTTCATGCCACAACGGTGGCAGTTACCGCTTTTGCTTCTTTAAAGATTCTTTTAAGAACCCATATTGTTATCTCATTTTCCATGACTACCACGATGACGACTATTATATCGTCTCTTACCATTGCCATGCCCACGTACATTCATATGGCCATGATTATCATTCTGTCTTTTTTCAGACTTATCACGTCTAGCTGCCATATTCGCTTCAGGAAGTCGAGTTGACCCTGTGGGACGGGCTTCATGATTTTTCAGCAAAAGGGTATTATGTTGCTCAGCCACCAGAAGGCATGAGATCAATTTAGAATACTTTTTAAAACCCCTTTCACGGCATTGTTGTTGCAGTACCATATTTGAGGCGTGAAAAGTCGTAAGAGTCTTTCCAACAGATCCTCATCATTCATAACATCCCTACATAATTTCAACTGGGAAGTTATTCGAAATACAGCAGATTTATACTCACTTACGGCCTATAAATCTTGCAACCGTAAGTGCATCCACTCATATCGAGCCCTTGGAAATACCGTAGCCTTGAGATGATCATACCTTTCCTTCAGGCCAGTCCACAATTCAAGTGGAGCTTTCACTGTTAAATATTCAACCTTCAAACCTTCATTCAAATGATGGCGAAGGAAAATCATGGCCTTCGCTTTGTCCTGGCTCGATGCCTCATTACCCTAAGTAATGGTGTCACCAAGGCCTTTAGCGGCTAAGTGAATCTCAGCATCGAGAACCCATGATAGGTAATTCTTTCCAGAAATACCAAGTGCCACAAACTCAAGCTTTGACAAATTCGACATAGTGAAAACTATCAAAGAAGATAAATAATTAGAAATCATTAGGATCGTAGTGAAAGAATATTAAAAATTGACATAATATCAAATTTGTGTTTTATATACACTAAAGTGATAATTCCATAGAAAAGAATATTATTTGTTTTCCTTCAAATTATTAGAATCCTTGATGTTAACTAGAACAAAAAAAATGTCTTCTAACTTTAACAAAATTTCAAATGCCGAACAACATAAAATAAGTATATTTCTATTAATTAATTCTACTAACATGAAAATTAGCAATTTTCACATATCAATCATGCAAATAACTTAAAATAAAGAAATATAGAATTCTTTATTTTTATACATATTTAGAGATGTGAGAAATTATGAAATTGCATATTAAAGACACTAATCATGAAATCAAAATACACGACTAAGAAAACAAAATAAGCAAATATACCTGAATAACAAAAACAGCTCAACTTTGTGCTGATAACGTGTTAAAAATGTAGCTCAAAGTAACAATGTAAGACAAGAAGATAAGTAGAATAAGAGAAGAAGAGATAACTTTCTTATTTCATCAAGTGTTCAAGTGTGTAACATATCACATTTCATGCCTCTGTTTATACTATTACATTATAGGTTACAAAAGGATTGTCTTAAACATGACATTAACCTTTGAGATCATGGGGAAGATCATGGGGAGAGGTTATGGAGGTGTGGGAGTTACAATCATAAAAGTGATAAGTAGTGGGAGTGGTGGACATCACATTTACTAAAGATTTTATAATAAATTACCAAAAAAAATAGCTTTGTATGATTATTTCGGACTTAAGCACATGTTCGGTTTTGGATTTGGAAGTTCGTAGGACAATTTGGCGCATTTTGGCAAAAGTTAGAAAATAGAAGATTTTTGGAAAGTTTGACCGAGAGTTGACTTTTTGATATCGAGGTCGGAATCCGATTCTAAAAATTGGAACAGATCCATTATGTCATTTATGACTCATGTTCAAAATTTGAAGTCATTTTGGATTTATTTGATACGTTTCGGTGCAAAATATGGAAGTTTGAAGATTTGAAAATTCATAATTCGATTCGATGCGCGATTCGTAATTTCGGCGTTGTTTGACGTGGTATGAATCCTCGAGTAAGGTTGTATTGTATTTTGGGACATGTTGGTATAATTGGTTAAGGTCCCGAGGGCCTCGGGTGAATTTCGGAAGGTAAATAGAATGGATTTCGGACAAAGAGGGTTGCTGGAAATTTCTGTTGCAGAGCTGTTCGCCAGAAATTTTTGGTGCGTGGAGCCAACTTTAGAAGCTTATATCAAAATATGAAAATTATCAAAATATGAAAGTTATATTCCTTTGATTCTAATTTCCAGAAATTTAAACCATTTATCATTTGGACATTTTTACACAAAGTTATGATGGATTGAATGAAGGCTGGTAAAGCAGTTACGCCAGAAATTTCTGATGCGTGGAGCCGACTTTTAAAGCTTATATCTCGCAATCCATAAGAAATCTGAAAATCATTAAAACAAGAAAGTTTTAGTTCTTTGATTCTAGTTTCTATAAAGTTAAACCATTCATCATTTAGGCATTTGTACATAAAGTTATGATCCATTGAATAAAGGCTCATGCAAGCAAGTTCTGGTGTGGACTTTTAGTGACAGAAAATGGACTTTTAGTGACAGATGGGCAGAAACTTAAGGACCAAAAATGGTCATTTTCTTCATTTCATTTCGGATTTTTGGAGCATGGTTCTTGGGCGATTTTTGGGCGATTTTTACGGGAAAATATTGGGGTAAGTGTTCCTTATCCTATATTTATTATCTTTCATGATTTCATACTCATTTACATTATGAATCCGTGAATTTATGGAAGACAAATCAAGAATTTTGCAAAATCTTCCAAAAACGAAATTTTAAGATTTGGAGGTCGAGTTGTTATCGGAATTTGATAAAATTAATATGGTTGAACTCGTATCGGAATGGGTGTTAAGGTTTTGTAAAATTTGTCGGATTTCGAGGTGCGGTCCTGGGGGTCGAGTTTTGGATCGATTTTGGATTCTTATAAAGATTGAGACTTTATGATCCAGAATAGTTCCTTATGAGTTTTATTTGTGTTTTGAAGTTATTTTGATTAGAATTGGGCCGTAGGTCGTTTCACCCGAGGAGTTCATTTTAGTGTATCGGGTTGTCTTCTTTGAGTTAAGTATCTTGCCTGATCTTGTGTGGGGGAACTACCCCATAGGATTTGAGTCTTCTATGTTGTTTGTAGTCCGCGTACGTGAGGTGACGAGTACGTGCTTGGACTTATATTGTGGAAATTGGCCTTTTAGGGTTCCTAAGTTCTTGTATTCATTGAAAATGTAGTTGTTCTTGTATGATTAAGTTCCTTAATTACTCGTTTCACCTTTATCGGCTTAAGTAGAATTAATTGCTTCATGATTCACTCTTATTGATATTTGATTCATATGGGCCTTAGTTGAGACTGTTATTTCTTCCATTGCCATGTTACCTTCTCCCTAATTGCTTATCCCTATTTGAAGTTGTAGTTATTCATGTTTTGTAAATTCCCTCCCGTATTTGAAGTTATAGTGATCTTCTTGCTGCCTACCTTTAGTTGAATTGGTTGTACTTCTCCCGTAATTGTTCAACCTTAGAATAATCTTAGAGGTTTTATGCCTTAGTGGACTTACCCTTATTTGGAATTACTGGACTCGTGTTGGTCCTTGTTGTTGAACCGTACAATGTGGAATATTTTTACATGTTATTTTCTTTCTTGTTGAGTTATTCTTATGATGCCTAGTTTTCTTTATTATGGTTCTTCCTTGTTAACTAGGTTTACCTTTTTCTTGTGATCGAAGGTTCATGAGTTGATTTATTTATCGTATCTTGTATTATTATCATTGTTGATGTTGTACTCGTGGTGGTGATGCACGAGCTTTCTGCCCTGAGGTTGTGGTTATTGTGATGCACGAGGTTTCTGTCGTGCGGTTGTTGATATGGGGTTGCACGAGGTTTCTGTCGTGCTATGGTCACTATTGATATTTGCACATGCAGCATGACAAGGCGGGATATATATATATGTGTGGGTTGTACATGTGGTGAGACAATGTGGGAACATTGTTGTGCGCGTGTGGCGAGACAAGGCGGGCATTCACTTTACTATTGCACACGTGGAGAGACAAGATGAGTTGTGCTAGGGATTGAATTGTGATGACTTGTGTTGGCCTGGGGGCATTCTTGTTTTTGATACTTGTGTAGTGTTACACTTACTTGTCTGAGCTTTATTTTCTGAAAGTTGTGAGAAAACCTCCTACGTGTTGTACCTTCCTATTTCTTATGCTTATTAGCTGTTTGAACTATGTTAGGACACTTGCACAAGCATACACATAGTTAGCCCTCTTATCAGATTAAGGGATTTTCCTTGCTACTGTTGAGTGTAGTTACCCTGGTTGTACTTGTCTCCTATGTGTTAATGACTCTAATTGGCACGTGAGTCGTCTGTGCAGTTATTAGCTGAAGTGAGGGCACAAGATGCCAAATAATAGGGTTCAGATATTGGGACCCGTGAGTTGTGATTTGTCCGAGGTCCGGTACCTAGTGGAGTTGACTAAAACCTTATGTAAAAGCAGTTGTAATTACTGACTTATTACTTGTCCTTATTGTATATGTGATTACGGATTTAGGTTGTGTTCCATTCACCCTTCTATGTTATTTTATGGTTTTTCGCTGATACTTGTTATTTCCTCCCTTATTGAATTTATTTTATTGTTAGCCTTATTGCTAGTCTTATTTAGATGTCATTACCGTTGTTCTGATACTTATACTTGTTCAGTTCATTCGACCAGTGAGTGTCTTGACTGTTCCTCGTTGCTACTTTACCGAGGTTAGTCTTGATACTTACTAGGCACCGATGTGGTGTCCTCATACTACACTTCTGTATATTTTTGTGTAGCTTCCAGGTATTGCATAGCCAGTTGGTCGTTAGCTAGCAGTGCGGATTGCTGTTGTGGAGACTCAAGGTAAAACCTGCTACAGCGTTTGCGAGTTTCGGAGTCACCGTCTTGTTTTGTTCATACACTATTTTATTTATTTCTGAATAGTTGAATTTAGAAGTTATAGTAAAAATTATGTAGATCGTATGACTTGTACTACCGATTTTGGGGAAATATGTCTATTGTATAAAGATTTCATTTCAGCAATTATTAGAATGTTAAATTATTGTCGTTTTATTTTTCGTAAATGTTAGGATTACCTAGTACTTAGGACTAGGTTCCATCACGATACGCAACGGAGGGGAAATTGGGTCGTGACACCAAAGGAACTAATCATTTCCACAATCATGCTGATTCAAACCATTACTAACTGACCCCACTTCTTCCAATTTACTCTTCACTTGCCTTAAAAATAATAATAGCTCCATTCAAAAACATAGCGAACAGACTCAACACTCATCCCGAATGACACGAATCGTGAGACCACATTGTTTCAATACCCATGAAACATCGCATACCCTCCTCAAGTGCACAATAGCATCTCCAACTGGTGCACCCATTCTGCAAGACCTTCCGCGAATCTGAAGCTATTTCTCCCATTCCTCCAATACTACCCCCACAGACCCGATGATAATGTAGAAAGTTCCCTAAGTATTCTTCACACTCTGCTGCAAAATTCCAGTCTTTAGCCACACGACGAACCCAATTTTTTTAGACACCATGCTTACATCCTTGACCCCATTAGAACCACTATTTAAATTCACCCACTCTGATCTGGTTTTGAATATAATCAAACTCCAACACTCTATTAGCACATGAACACTCCCAAAGAAGCAACCAGATGAATTTGTTTCCTTCTACATCACATCCAAAAGAAGCATAAACTCTGAGTCTTCCCAAAACCAGCACATGAATCGATAAGGTGAAATATAGCACCCATAAATCAAGTTATTTGCCCAAATTACCCCTAATGTTTTCTTTTCTTAGTCGTAATTAATCCACCAATGCACCGATAACCAGAAATCGCATAAGCAGGCAACCACACGATCTAATCGTAGATGGTGGACTCCCCCTCTTAGCTTTAAGTCACAATAACAGAAATCTAGAACCCACAATGACTCCTCCTTCTCGAATACCTAATCTCGCACCGTTAATTCGCCAAATTTCTTGAAATCACTTGTTAAACTTTGCATGATCATTCTGAATCATCAGCCACAATCACATATTCGACATCTTGTCAGTTAGTAAGTAGATCTCTTCGTAGAAACGTCATCAAAATCATGCAGCCGCTTACCTGCTCACAGGAGATAGCCCACTTATGGAATTCCATTTCGACATCTTCCAACGACATTGCCCTGGTTATACCACAAAATCAGAAAACCCTTATGAGCCCATGCTTGTCCACCAACTATAAGAGTCTATTCATTCCCCATTGACATCAATTGAAAGTCTGACAATACATTCCAAACTCGACGTCACATCCCGTAACAAAAATCAAGCTTTTACACCCCCACGTCACTCCAAGCAAACCCTCTCTATCATATTCCATCTCCTCAGTACAATTTCTACCATCCCAAATGAAATTTATAGACTTAGTCATTGTCCACTATAATCCCCAATCGCGCTAAACTTTCCTCAAGGCATGTGGCTGTCCAACCACAGAGTCCATATGCTACTCTTCCACTCCCACTTCGGTCAAGCCATATTCTTTAAGCAACTTCTCGACCTATGCTTTTCATACTTGACCTGCTAGAAATTTAATCACTGTGAGACACATCCCACCATGTCCTTCCTCCTTCTTTGCTTCCAAAATTCTACCTCAAATCATAATCCATCTGTGGCATCCGAACGGATAGATTGCCACCAACTCTAAGCCTCCCCAAAGATCATCTCTCCCAAGCTATCAACATTAGAAGAGCCTATTCGACTCTGAAGCCGCCATACACTGCCATCTTAATAACCACTGCTTAGGCGCCATTCCACAACACCCTGCCCCGCAGACAAATTCAAAGGAGACCATAACACTGTGAAACCTTAATGCGTTCAAACAAGGACGATGAAACCACACCACAAATGAGAATTTCCACCAAGTTCGAAAGTATCTGACCTTGCTTCCCCGTCAACCGAGGCCTAAACATCTATAGTCCAATTGCCTCTCCTCCGCTGGAATTAAATCTCGAACCTCTAAACCATGAACCAAGTAGTCCCCTATCGAGTCATTCATTGTTGTGACACATATATAAGCACTTTACCATTTACACCAACACTACACGATAAACACTCATGAACATCATAATAGAAAGTGCATGGTTGCGAACTCGTAGAAAACACTAACATTGCCCTGAAAAGACAGAACATCCCTTCATGAGGTGATGACAATAGCCCAATCAAATACGCAGAGAGAAACATCTTACACCACATATGCAGTACCATTACAAATCCTCAATGCCCAATTGATAACAAGCACTCCACATCATAAAAAGAACGAATAGAAAGGAAACGAAAGCATGATCCTCTATGGAACCAAATCGCACGACAAGGAATCAAGAAGGGAACTGCTCCTAACAGTCCTGTAGCCTCAAGAAGATAAGTACAGACGTCTCTGTACCTGTCTGGAAGACTCCACTAGACTCATTCATGACTCGTGAGACCTAAGTTAACCTAAAGTTATGATACCAAGATGTCACGACCAAAAACCCACTATAGGTCGTGATGGCGTCCAACGTCACTGTTAGGCAAGCCAACGGTGAAATATCACACTAATTATTTATTTATTAGTTACGAAATCATAAATTTTATAAAGAAAGGAAATTTACCCTTCTAAATCCACAGGAACGTACTTAATTAGTAGTTTATAAAACAAATGAAAGGCGATAATAATATATAAGTCTGTAAACAACCACTAGCATATCCCAAAACCCAGTGTCACAAGTACATGAGCATTTACACCAACACTACGCGATAATCACTCATGAACATCATAATGCACACTGCATGTCCACGAACCCATAGGCAACACTAACATTGCGCTGAAAAGACAGAACATCCCTCCATAAGGCGACGACAATAACCCAATAAATTATTTAGGGAGAAATATCTTGCACCACATCTGCAGTACCATTACAACTCCTCAATTCCCAATTGATAACTAGCATTCCACATCATATATGAATGAATAGAAAGGAAACGAAGGCATGATCCTCAATGGAATAAAATCGAACGACAAGGAATCAAGAAAGGAAGTGCTCCTAGCAGCTCTTTAGCCTCACGAAGATAAGTAAAGATGTCTCCCTGCTGATCAGCAAGACTCTACTAGACTTGCTCATGACTCGTGTGACCTAAGTGAACCTAATGCTATGATACCAAGATGTCACGATCCAAAAGCCACTATAGGCCGTGATAGCGTCCAATGTCGCCGTTAGGCAAGCTAATGGTGCCCGAATATAATCAACTCCAACACTCTATTAGCACATGAACACTCCTAAATAAGCAATCGGATGAATTCGTTTCCTTCTACATCACATCCACAAGAAGCATAAACTCTGAGTCTTCCCAAAACCTGCACATGAATTGATAAGGCTAAATATAGCACCCATCCATCAAGTTCTTTTCCTAAATTGCCCCTGATGTTTTCTTTTCTTAGTCGTAATTAATCATCCAATGCACCGATAACCAGAAATCGCACAAGCAGACAACCACACGATCCAATCGTAGATGGTGGACTCCCCCTCTTAGCTTTAAGTCACAATAATAGAAATCTAGAACCCACAATGACTCCTTCTCGAATACCTAATCTCACACCGTTAATCCACCAAATTTCTTGAAATCACTTGTTAAACTTTTCATGAGCATTCTGAATCATCAGCCATAATCACATATTCAACATCTTGTCGGATAGTAAGTAGATCTCTTCGTAGAAACTTCATTAAAATCATGTAGCCGCTAACCTACTCCCAGGAGATAGCCCACCTGTGGAATTCCATTTCGACATCTTCCAACGACATTGCCCTGGTTACAACTACCACAAACTCAGCAAACTCTTTGGAGCCCATGATTGTCCACCAACTATAAGAGTCTGTTCATTCCCCATTGACTTCAACTGAAAGCCCGACAATACATTTCAAACTCGAAATCACGTCGCATCCCATAACGAAAATCCAGCTTTTACACCCCACTTCACTCCAAGTAAACTCTCGCTGTCATATTCCATCTTCTCACTACAATAGCTACCATCCCAAATGAAATTTATAGACTTAGTCATTGTCCACTATAATCCCCAAATCGCGCTAAACTTTCCTCAAGGCATGTGGCTGTCCAACCACAGAGTCCATATGCTACTCTTCCACTCCCACTTCGGTTAACCCATATCCTTTAAGAAACTTCTCGACCTATGCTTTTCATACTTGACCTGCTAGCAATTCAATCACTGTGAGACACATCCCACCATGTCCTTCCTCCTTCTTTGCTGCCAAAATTCTACCTCAAATCATAATCCATCTGTGGCATCCGAACGGATAAATTGCCACCAACTCTAAGCCTCCTGAAGATCATCTCTCCCAAGCCATCAACATTAGAAGAACCTATTCGACTCTGAAGCCGCCATACACTGTCATCTCTAATAACCGCTACTTAGGCGCCATTCCACAACACTCTGCCCCGAAGGCAAATTCAAAGGAGACCATAACACCGTGAAACCTTAATGCATTCAAACAAGGACGATGACACCACATCACAAATGAGAATTTCCACCAAGTTTGAAAGTATCTGACCTTGTTACCCCGTCAACCGAGACCTGAACATCTATAGTCCAATTGCCTCTCCCCGCTGGAATTAAATGTAGAACCTCTAAAACATGAACCAAGTAGTCCTCCAATCGAGTCATTCATTGCCGTGACACAAATATAAGCACCTTACTATTTACACCAACATTACACGATAATCACTCATGAAAATCATAATGGATCGTGCATGACCGGGAACTCGTAGAAAACACTAACATTGCACTGAAATAACATAACATCCCTTCATGAGGCAATGACAATAGCCTAATCACATACGGAGAGAGAAACATCTTACACCACATATGCAGTACTATTACAACTCCTCAATGCCCAATTGATAACAAGCACTCCACATCATAAAAGAATGAATAGAAAGGAAACGAAAGCATGATCCTCTATGGAATCAAATCGCACGACAAGGAATCAAGAAGGGAAGTGCTTCTAACAGTCTTATAGCCTCACGAAGATAAGTACAGATGTCTTTGTACCGATCCGCAAGACTCTACTAGACTTGCTCATGACTCGTGAGACCTAAGTTAACCTAAAGTTATGATACCAAAATTTCACGACCCAAAACCCACTATAGGTCATGATGGAGTCCAACGTCACTGTTAGGCAAGAAAACAGTGAACTATCACACTAATTGTTTATTTTATTACTTACGAAATCATAAATTTTATTAAGGAAGGAAATTACACTTCTAAATCCACGGGAACATACTTAATTATTAGTTTATAAAACAAATGAAAGGCAATAATAATATATAAGTCTATAAAAACCAACTGGCATATCCCAAAACCCGGTGTCACAAGTACATGAGAATTTACACCAACACTGCGCAATAATCACTCATGAACATCATAATGCACCGTGCATGGCCATGAACCCATAGGCAATACTAACATTGCACTGAAATGACCAAACATCCCTCCATGAGGCGACGATAATAACCCAATCAATTATGTTGGGAGAAACATCCTGCACCACATCTGCAGTACCATTACAACTCCTCAATGCCCAACTGATAACTAGCACTCCACATCATATATGAATGAATAGAAAGGAAACAAAAGCATGATCCTCAATGGAATCAAATTGAATGACAAGGAATCAAGAAGGGAAGTGCTCCTAGAAGCTCTGTAGCCTCTCGAAGATAACTACAGATGTCTTCGTGCTGATAAGCAAGACTCTACTAGACTTGTTCGTGACTCGTGTGACCTAAGTGAACCTAATGATCTGATATCATGATGTCACGACCCAAAATCCACTATAGGCAACGTCGTCGTTAGGCAAGCCAACGGTGAACTATCACATTAATTATTTATTTTATTACTTTAGATATCATAAATTTTATTAAGGATGGAAATTTATACTTTAAATCCACGGGAACGTACTTAAGTAGTAGTTTATAAAAGAAATCAAAGGCAATAATAATATATAAGTCCTTAAGCAACAACTAGCATATCGCAAAATTCGGTATCACAAGTACATGAGCATTTACATAAGAATACAATAGTGATACAACATCTATCCGGAATGTAAATAAGACAGGATAAAGTAAATAGTATGATGAAGACTCTGTGGGATGCGATGTGTAGCCTGGAATGCAGCTCACCATAAAGTCTCCTCAACAAATGCATCTATGCGCCAAGATGACCACCAAATGAACATGTCGGATCATGCACATTTAGTGTAGAAGTGCAGCATGAGTACGTAAATCAACGCGTACCTCGTAAGTATCTAGCTTAACCCCGAAGAAGTAGTGAAGAGGGGTCGACATCGACACTTACTAGAGGTCCAATAAAGCAATATGATGAATCATAAGCAGATATGAAGCACAACAATAATAATGGGATAAAGCTGTAAGTTACATAATTTTCCAAAAATTTCTTTTAAAGATATAGATTTCTCAATCTTGTATTTTATCTCAACACCTCGGATGTATCAAGTGTCAGTATCAAACGGATAAGTAAATACCATACAAATGTCGGGCATCAGTGGAAGGATAATCTCGTGAATATTTGGAATGCTAGCGATATAATTATTACGTGGCGCTTTCTTGAGATTCCTTAGAAGGCAAACGTAAGGCTAAGCAAATGATGTCAGTGCAGGTGTTGTCCGTCAATTGAGGTCCCCTCCATATGCTAGACGAGATTGTTAGTGTCATACAGGAAAACCAATGTCAAGAGCAATTGAGAGAACAAAAATAAGAATTGAAGAAATCTTGATTGCATTAATGAAAGCTATTACAGAAAGGCAACGTGGTGTTGAGCGGGAGAGACACCAGTACAGAGAATATTTTGCTTGTTATAAAGCTTTGATTGCTTGATCCCCCCTAATAATTCTTAAAAAAAATAAACCAAAGTTACAAGACTTGACCTAAAAAAGCTAGAGAATCGTAATGGAAAAGCATGGAATAAAACTACTCTATATTTACAATTAAAAGGACTTAGTTTTCTACAATGTAGAAACAGGTCCGTTGTCAGCAACCTTGTCTTCGCATCACAATCTGCGCGCACGGCATTGTCTGCACGTGCGACACTGTTGGCAGTTGTCTGCAGCTCGGCGATTGGTGAGGGATATCGGTGGGGCGACAGAGGCATATGCGCGCTTGTCCCTTGGCGCAACCAAGACCCTGGGGTCGTCTATGGCGCTAGGTGTTGGGAGGCTTTCTAGGATGCCATGGGGCACGTCCAAGGGGTCATAGGACGTGGGTGGAAAGTCGTCTGTGACATTCTACCCCACCTGAGTTGGCAACGTCCTCGGTGCCTTACTTGCAAGATAATCTTCAATTAGGCTCTTGTAGGCTTTGAGGTTTGTTCCCCTCTCCCAAGTATTCTCCTCTTCATCACAACCCTGCTATTTCACCAAGAACTCTTGGTGATCCTTCCTTCAACACGCCTTTTCCCGGTTGAATTGGGACCTCGAGTACTGGGTATTGTGAGTTTGCTCCATGAAGGATCCTCTGTGTCTTCCGGAAAAGGTTTCAGAAGGCTGACATGGAAGACGGTATGAATTTTCCACCAAGCTGGGGTATCCACATGGTATGCAACTTTCCCAATGCACCTTTCAATTGACAAGGGTCCAATGCATTTTTCCAATAGGCGAAGGTCATGGACTCCTGCAAACAAGTACCTCTTTGGGATTTTGACCATTACTTTGTCTCCTACTTGGTATTCAACAAAGTGACGATTTTGATCAGCATGCCTCTTCATCCTCTTTTGGGCTTTGACAAGATAGCTCCGCACTATCTCCAAATTTTGCTTCCGTTATTTTGAGAAGCTAGCAGCTCAAGGAGATTTTGACATGTTTGGTGCATTCACGGTGTGTGGGAGTAGCGGTTATTGTCCGGTAACAATTTCAAAAGCGCTTTTGTTTGTGTTAGAGTTCTTTTGTGCATGGAAACACAGTTGAGCAGCATCCAGAAACTTCACCCAATTCTTCTGCGATCCGGTTAAAAAGTGGTGGAGATATTCCTCCAACATACCATTAAACCGCTCCGTCTGGCCATCAGATTGAGGATGCAAACTTGAGTTGTGACTCAATTTTGACCGGAGGCACTTAAATAGTTGGGTCCAAAAGTTGCTAATGAAGCGCGTTGCGATCACTAACGATGTCTTTGGGCAGGTCCCAATATTTGAGGGCATGAGAGAAAAAGAGTCGAGTTGTATCTTCTACTGATATATATTGTGGGGCTGCTATGAAGGTGGTATACTTGGAAAAATGGTCCACCACAACCAAGATAGTTGTGAGATCTCCGACCTTGGGCAATCCATGGTAATGAAATCCAAGAAAACGCTTTCCCAAGGTCTCTTTGGGACAGCTAGTGGTTCCAAGAGTCCCGCTTATGTCAAGTGGTATGACTTGTCCTTTTGGCATACTAGACAAGTCCTCACATATTGAGCAACATCATCGGCCATTTAAGGTTAATAATATGCACGTCGAAGTAATGCCATGGTGCGTTCCTCACCGGGATGGCCGTCCGACAAAGTGTCGTGACATTCTGCCAAAAGAGTCCTTCGCAAATCTCCTCCTTTAGCCAGTTCCCTTTCACTTTCAGGAGACCATCTTCTATGTTGAACTGGCGAGTTTTTCCCTATCCTACCAGATCAACCAAATACTGTGAAACAAGATCCTTGCTGAGTAGATTCTGTATCTGGTATTTTATGGTGGTGGCTACTTCTCTCCCCCTTAGAGTGGCAAGTAGACACACCGATGCTAGGTCAGCTCTTTGACTGAGCGCATTAGCAACATGATTAGTCTTCCCACTTTGGTACTCCAGGTTGAAGTGAAATTCCGCTAGGAGTTCCTACCACCGAGCCTGTCGGCCATTCAGCTTCGGCTGGGTCATGAAATGTCTAACAGTTGTGTTTTCTGTCTTGACCACGAATGGATTCTCATCAGATAGTGCCTCCAAAGGCGTAAACAATGAACGACGGCCAATAATTCTTTCTCGTGGGCAGCAGAGCATCGCTCTGCATCCTTCAGCTTCTGACTCTCGTATGCTACAGGATTCCCTTCTTGTAGCAAGAGTCCGCCAATAGCATAGTCGGAAGAATCCGTTTGTACCTCGAATAGCTTGGCCAAATCAGGGAGGGACAAGACGAGGCTACTAGACATAGCCGTTATTAATGTGTTGAAAGCCTCCGCTCGCCTAGGTCCCCAATCCCAAGGAGTGACCTTCTTGAGGAGTAGTTTCAATGGAACTGTGATGAGGGAGTAATTTTTCACAAATCGCCGATAGAAATAACATAGGCCAAGGAACGCCTTCAAGGCGTGGATATCCTTGGGTGGTGGCCAATCTGTGATAGCTTGAATCTTTTGTTAGTCCATCTTGATCCGCCCTTCCTCAATGATATGTCCGAGGAAGTCAATCTGTTTTTGAGCAAAGGAGCACTTGGATAGCTTCGCATATAATTCATTCTCCCGCAATCGGGATAGACCTTCTGCAAGTGCTCCAGGTGTTCTTCCAGTGTTTGGATATAAACCACAATGTCTTCCAAGTAGAACACCACGAATTCGTCAATGTACTTTCGGAAGACTTGGTTCATCAGGGTGAAAAATGTGGCTGGAGCATTAGTCAAGTCGAACGGCATAACCAAGAAGTCGAATGACCCATATCTTTTCATACATGTCGTCTTGTGTTCATCACCCTCAGCAATCCGGACTTATCAATACCCTATCTTCGGGTCTATTTTTGTAAACACCATTGCACCACCCAATCTGTCGAACAAGCCTGCCATGAGCGGAACAGAATACTTGTTCTTCACAGTTATTTTGTTTAGAGCCCGATAATCCACAAAGATTCGTAAACTACCATTATTTTCTTTTGGAATAGCACATGGGATCCATATGGATACTTGGAGGGCACAATGATCTCTGTGTCTAGCATTTCCGTCAACTGTCTCCGAAGCTCGGTGAGTTCAGGTTGTGACATTCTATAAGGCGCCCGGGTGGGTGTCTTCGCACCCAACACCAACTAAATCTCATGGTCCACAGTGCGTCTAGGCGGGAGTTGCTTTGGCATATCTTGTGACATGACGTCTTAAAATTCCAGTAGTAGCTCCTTCACGGGTGTAGAAATGGGCCCCGAGGAGCATTCTACATCTTCAATGCATAGGGTATCCAGGAACGTGGGTTCATGTCTTTTGACTCCCTGCTTCAACTGCATGTCTAAGATGTTCTTGGCGTCCATCTTCATGGGCATGCACGGGATAATGCAGGGCTTGGCCCCATTTTCTCCCATCACCAGTAGCATGTCTACATATGGTACGGTCATGGTATTGACTTTCCTCAAGAATTCCAATGCAACTATCAACTCGAATTCATCTATGATCACCACGCACAAGTTGAATTTTCCTTCATAAGGACCAAGCTTCACTGGTACTTTTTTGGCTATTCACCCACTGGCTGAGGAGGTGAGTTAATAGCCTTGACACGAGCTTTGCCCTTTCCTACAACTATACCAAGGCGCTCAACCTGAGTCTAGGTTAAGTAGTTGTGGGTAGCACCCGTGTCTATCATCGCCCGAATAGGCTTGCCATTTACCTTCATTTCAATGAACATTGAGGTCCTCTCTTGTTTTAGAGGAGTCCTCTCGTTCTGTGATGACCCAAAGGGTCATCTTATAAATGAAGACACCATTCCAGGCTCATTAGTCTTAAAAAAATATTAATTTTATTTACCTCAATTTGCGAGTGCAATCCAGGCGTGAAACCGGAAAGCTTTTATGTGAAAATATGAGAAATAATAATTTTTGGAATTTAAAATTTGATTTTACTTGACTTGATTCAACATTTTGAAACCGTTGGTATCGGGCCCGTATTTTGGTTCCAGATGTCGAAATAGGTTTATTATGATGTTTAAGCCTTATCTGTGAAATTTGGTGAGAAACGAAATTTTATTTTACGTGATTCGGGCGTCTGGTTGAGAAATAGTGGAGGTTAAGTGATCTTGAGAAAATGGTGAGTTTTGAGGTTAAATTCATAGTTTTAGATGTCATTTTCATGATTTGATCGCACGACAAAGTCTGTATGATATTTTTAGACTTGCGTTCACGTTTGGTTTAGAGCCCCGAGGGCTCGGGTGAGTTTCGAATAGCCTACGGGATGTTTTGAACATGTTAAAGTCTGTTGTTTTTGTTGTTTCTGGTGCACAGGTAAAGTGTTCTTCGTGTTCGCGTTGCCTCAATCACGAACGCGTAGAGTATAGGTGCACTGGGGAATTTTTTTCTTCGCGAACGCAGAGCTCAGGACCCGAACGCGAAGCACTGGTGGGTTAAAGCTTCACGAACGCGTTCTGGCCCACGCAAACGCGATATGTAAATGGGCTTGGGGAAGGAGGAGCCACTTACTCTATGCGAACGCGGCCACCTGGTCGCGAATGCGAAGGACAATGGGCCTGACCCATCGCGAACGCGGCAGGCCCATCGCGAACATGATGAAGTCCTACCCAGTCATATAAAACATGTTTTAAAAACAGGCAGAACCAAATTTCTTTATATTTTCGAACTACAAAGACCTAGAGGCGATTTTCTTCACACAAATTCATCCCCAAGGTGTTGGTAAACAATTCTAGACTCTTGTCTTTCAATTACCCAATGTTGTTTATCACTTTTCAATCAAAAATCAAGAATTTTCATGGTAGAAATTGGGGGTTTGGGTAGAATTAGGGAATTTTGTAAAAATGAAATTTTGACCTGAATTGGGGTCGGATTTCGAAACTAATTGCATATTCGGGCTCGGGGGTGAATGGGTAAATGGAATTTGATCCGAACCCCGAGTTTGGACCAAGAGGGCTCGGGGTCAGGTTTTAACTTTTTTTTAGAAAACTTAGGAAAACAATGATTTTTCAGTAAAGTTAGTTCCTTTAAAATAAATTAATGATATTAAACTAATTATGATTAGATTCGAGCGGGTTAGAGGCAAATTCGAAAGGAAAAGCGGTAATTGAGTAGTGAGTGGCCTGCGAATTTGAGGTAAGTGCTTGGTTTAACCTTGACTTGAGGGAATAGGAATCCCCAGCTTAATTACTATGTAAAATTACATGTGTGTGGTGTATAGGTGAGATGACGAGTATCTATGCACCCCCAAATTATCTGCTTAACATGATCCCTTTCCCTATTTCCAATTATTTGCTTTCGGGCTTAATTGTTTCATGGTCATTGATGTTTATATGTCTATTTGGATTCGTTAACTTATTGTTAAGTACTGTTTCAAGTATTTTGGAATTGTTGGATGTTCTCTTGGTTTTGTTATGTTACATAAGGATTGAGCTGGATGTCAGTGTTACGATATGTATATAATTTTTGGTTGATTTCGTTGTGAAATGATAATTGATGAAGTTTATGAGTTTTACAGCTTCTGTTTACAATTGTTGATAAAAAAAAAGTTGTGAAAGGCTTGGCCTGAATTGTGAAAGTTTTCGTAAATAAACTGATGTGACATGTCTGGTAGGAGCGGGTTTCACGCCGCAACAAGGAGTAATAAGGGTGGACAGGTGGGATCGGGTTGCGCGCAGCAACAGGAGAAATAAGGGTGATATATATATAGGGAGGCGCAATAAGGGTGGACAGGTGGGAGCGGGTTGCGCGCCACAACAAGGAGCAATAAGGGAGAACATTTATGTTTTACTGATTTTTAAACACAAAGATTTAAAAACTTATTGTTTATCATATTATGTACTTTCAGTTGTTTCAGAATGGAAATTTGAAAATTTGGGAACTTATGTGAGAATTGGTTATAGCTGAGGCCTGAAAAAGGTGGCTGAGTTATTTCTTTATTCATTGCTACAGATTATTATTTTGTTTAGTTTAGAAATTCCTTCTTTCTTTATTATATATTGTTCACAGGTTATATTGTTAATGCCCCACCGTAGCCTCGTCACTACTTCGTCGAGGTTAGGCTCGGCACTTACTCAGTACATGGGGTCAGTTGTATTGATAATGTACTCTGCACTTCTTATGCAGATCCAGGTACTGACCAGTGTTAAGTTCGAGACATAGTTGTGCATTTTCACGGAGACAAGAGGTAGATCTGATGGCGTTCTCAAACTCCTGGAGTCTTCTCTACACTATTTAGTTGCTGTTTTATTTCATTCAAAAAGAGATACATAATTCTTTTAGCCAAATACTTGTAGCATTCATTAGTAGTTCGTGACTTGTGACACTAGACCTGGGTAGATATATAGTTGGTAATAGTTCGTGGTTTGTTTCATTTTATCTGTTATTATTCATGAAGTCATTTATTGGAAAGCATTACATTTATTTTTTTTATTTTTAAGATTTTCTATTGTGTCAAATAAACTTCTAAAGGAAATGATTAGTAAATTTCTAACATCGGCTTGCCTAGCAAATATTGTGTTAGGCGCCATCACGATCATGTGGGTTGGGAATTTGGGTCGTGACAAGTTGGTATCAGAGCACTAGGTTGCATAGGTCTCAAAATTCACGAACAAGCTTGATAGAGTCTGAAGGATCGGTACGGAGACGTCTGTACTTATCTCTCAGAGGTTATGAAGTTAGGAACAAACTCATTTTTATTTATATTATGTCGTCCGATTCTTGATATCTCAGGAAAATAGTGATTGAACTCTTCTATTCTCTCGCAAATAGCGAGAACACATGCTTCCTCTTCTGCTAACCAACAATCCGGTCCTCCAGCAGCAGCAACTTCTATTAGGGGTAGAGGTCGAGGCCACGTCATAGGCCGAGGCAGGGGCAGGACTCAGCCTGTTGCTCATACTGCAGCCCCAGGTTGAGATTGATGAAGGGGCTCCAGCTCAGACCGTTCCAACTGGACTAGCTCAGGTCCCAGAGGGGTTCATTGCTACCCCGGTACTTCGGGATGCTTTGGTCCGATTAGTGGGCCTGATGGAGAGTGTAGCCTAGACTGGCGCACTTCCTGTTGCAGCAGTCGTATCTCAGGCTGGAGGAGGGTTCCAGACTCCTGCTACCCACACTCCTGATCAGACTACTCCTCAGATCCAGACCTCAGCAGCCAACCCAGTTGGGGTAGTTCAGACAATTGCGGCAACCCCGATTGTTGATGGGGCAGCTATGACTTCCGATGCTTTGTGGAGACTGGAAAGGTTCATCAAGCTAATTTCACTCCATTTCAGTGGTACATCTTTTGAAGACACATATGATTTTCATGACCGCTGCTATGAAGTATTGCAGAACATGGGAATGATTTAAAAGCAACGGGGTTGGTTTATATGAGCTGTGAAGTTTAACGTTGTGGATTATCATACATTGTGACCTGTGACTTCGTGCCAACTGGGGAAGTCCACTGTCGAGGAATAGATTGCGGAGTCATGTGTTATATCGGTGTTGGCCTAGAATGTATAAGGCCTGAGATTTTGCAAGAGATAAAGCTGGGACTTTTGGTATGTCTGCTTCCTTAATAACCCTATACCTCAGTACCAAAGGAGTTATATAAACAACTTTAAATCTACGAAAGGTCTACTCAGTGTGGAAGTCATGATTGCCGATTTTTGGGGTGCTTCAGAGAGAGTACAGTGGTTGACGAGTTTCTAGACTATAGGGTTCGTGCCAAAATTTATATGTATAGAGCTCTATTTTTGTGATCATTGTGCATCAATGGGGATGAGAGTTACCCCAAATATTAACGAAGAGTATATGAATAAATGGGGTAGATCAGTAGTGTTCAGGCAACATAGTAAAAGAAGAAATCGGTCGTCGGTGCTTGTGGCAAGCCTACGAAGAGGACGACCATCCATTGAAACATCAACTACTTGGATCAGTTCTCCCAAATTCTATTGATAGAATTTGTTTCTCGAACTCATTAAGTATTCAATTATAATCATAAAATTTTGTACGATGCAGGGCAGATTGATACTTTATTTCGGGTAGTGGTAGAAATTGTCCTAGACTTAGGGGAGTCATACTTCATTAGAGCACTCAGGCTACGTGCCCCATTGCAGTTACAACTCAACTTACATGTCCAGCTAGGGGAAAGGGGTCAGAATGTCGAAGGTGGAGGTCAGACTCCTAGAGGTGGAGATCCAGCCTGTTGATATACTTTCTATGGTATGGCTGAGGTTGCTATATCAGATAGTGTCATTACAATGACACTTTCTAGTTATTATAAAGTGACAATTTCCTTAACTCGATTCGGTTATGAGTATCTAAGAAAGTTCTCCTAATATGCTCCACTCATGAGTGAGCTTCGTAAACGTGAAATCTACTTATGTGAATACTTGTACTGGGAGATTCTATGGAGATAGCTATGTCTATCATTACGTGTTGTAATTTGTTTAACGAGAAATATTTAAAAGAAGAATATGGAATGTTTCGATTGGCATGATGTGCATATTACTTGTGATTAAGAACTGAGGGCGAGACCCTCTCATTTTAATATGATTTGGTATGTTTAAATCGGGCTACGAGCCGCAGTGGAAGTTATATAAGGACGAGGTCCTTGTGATGAAAATTCTTGTGCTTAAATTCTCTCTTGTGAAATTAAAATTTGTACTATATTACTAATAGGAGCCATGCCTATTAGGTTTATTTGACAATTTTTGTATAAAATTTATCTGTGCATAATTTGCCAAATCCATGTTATATTATTGAGATTTAACCTACAAGGTAGCTGCTCGCCCATGTGGCGTTAAATGAAACACGTTAATTCAGGTAGATAATTATGAGTTCTCCATGCGTCGCATCTCGTTGTCATTATTGTAAAGGTTTGAAAGGATATTATTGTTAACGTTAGGTTATTTGATAATTCTGCAATTGAATATGAGAAACTATTAAAATCATATTGAACCAAAAGGGTGTTCCATTTAAATGGTCGGGCGAGTGTGAGGCGAGCTTTCAAAAGCTCAAGACAGCTTTGACTTCAGCGCCGGTATTGGTGTCACCATCAGGTTCAGGATCTTCCACGGTATATTATGATGCTTCCCGTGTTGGTTTGGGAGCGGTATTGATGCAAGAGGGCAGGGTGATAGCATATGCGTCTCGGTAGTTAAAGATTCATAAGAACAATTATCCTGTCCATGACTTAGAGTTGGCAGCCATTGTTCATGCATTGAAAATATGGAGGCACTATCTTTATGACGTTCCATGTGAGGGTTACACGGATCATCGTAGCCTCCAGTACTTGTTCAACCAAAAGGATCTTATTTTAAGACAGAGGAGATGGCTAGAGTTATTGATAGATTATGACGTCACTATATTGTATCATCCGGGAAAGGCCAATGTGGTGGCCGATGAATTGAGTAAGAAGGAAATGAGTAGGGGAAGCCTTGCATTTATTCAAGTTGGTGAGAGACCGTTAACTTTAGACAATTCAGACTTTGGCCAATCAGTTCATAAGGTTGGATATTTTGCCAAGTCATGTTTTAGCTTGTACAGCCGCTCGGTCTTCCTTATTTGAGCGTATCAGAGATCGGCAGGATGATGACTCGCACTTGATGATCCTTAGGGACACAGTTTGGCACGGTGTTTCCAAAAAGGTTACAGTTGGAGATGATGGTGTTTTGAGGATGCAGGGTCGTATATGTGTGCCCAAATATTGATGGCCTTCGTGAGTTGATCCTTGAGGAGGCTCACAGTTCTAAGTATTCTATTCACCCGGGTGCTGCCAAGATGTACCAGTACTTGCGATGGAACTATTGGTGGAGAAGGATGAAAAAGGATATTGATGCTTATGTAGCTCGTTGTTTGAATTGCCAACAAGTGAAATATGAGCATCAGAGACCTGGTGGTTTACTTTAGCAGATAGATATTCCTGAGTGGAAGTGGGAGCGTATCACTATGGACTTCGTTGTTGGACTCCCACGGACTTAGAGGAAGTTCGACGTCGTTTGGGTTCTTGTGGATAGGTTGACTAAATCAGCACATTTCATTCTAGTGGCAAGTACTTACACTTCGGAGCGGTTGATAGAGATATATGTTCGAGAGATTGTTCACCTTCACGTTGTGCCCGTGTCTATTATTTCTTATCGAGGTACGCATTTTAACTCGCACTTTTGGAGGGCACTTCAGCGAGAGTTGGATACACGAGTTGAAATGATCACGGCATTTCATCCTCAGACGAACGGACAGTCCGAGCATACTATTTAGATCTTGGAGGATATGCTTCGCGCTTGTGTTATTGACTTTGAAGGTTCTTGGGATCAATTCTTGTCGTTAGCAGAGTTTGCCTACAATTATAGTTATCAGTCGAGCATTCAGATGGCTCCCTATGATGCGTTATATGGTTGACGTTGTAGATCACCACTTGGGTGGTTTGAGCCGGGAGAGGCTCTGTTATTGGGTACAGACTTAGTTCAGGAGGCCTTAGATAAGGTCAAGGTTATACAGGATTGACTTCGTGCAGCTCAATCCAAGTAAAAGAGTTATGCCAACTGTAATGTTTGTGATGTGGAATTCATGGTTGGAGAGAGGGTATTACTTTGGGTGTCGCCCATGAAGGGTGTCATGAGATTTGGGAAGAAGGGTAATTTAGGCCCTAGGTATATCAGGCCGTTTGATATTCTTGATAGAGTGGGGGAGGTAGCTTAAAGACTTGCGTTGCCTCCAAGGTTATCCTCAGTTCATCTGGTATTTCATGTATCTATGCTCTGGAAATATCATGGTGACCCGTCCCAAGTGTTAGATTTCAGCTCTGTCCAATTGGAAAAAGATTTAACTTATGAGGAGTAGTCGGTAGCCATTCTAGACCAGCAGGTTCATTAGTTGAGATCAAAGAGTTACCCTTCAATTCGAGTGCAGTGGAGGGGTCAGCCTGTTGAGGCAGCTACTTGGGAGTCTGAGTCGGACATGCAGAGTAGATATCCCCACTTGTTTGCCAGTTCAGGTAATTTTTTTATGTCCGTTCGAGGACGAACGTTTGTTTTAGAGGTGGAGATTGTGATGACCCAAAGCATCACCTTATAAATTAAGAATCCATTCCAGGCGCACTAGCCTTAAAAAAGATTAATTTTATTTACCTCGATTTGCGTGCGCAGTTCGGGCGTGAAACGGGAAAGTTTTTATGTGAAAATATGAGAAATAATAATTTTTGGAATTTAAAATTTAGTTTTAGTTGACTTGATTCAAAATTTTGAGTGAATGAACCCGGATCCGTGTTCTGACGATCCCGAGAGGTCCGCAGTAAAATATGGGACTTGTGTGTATGTCCAGAATTGGATTCCGAGGTCCCTAGCCTGAGAAATCAATTTTTGAAAGAAATTATTTTGCTGGATTATTAATGAAATAAAGTAATGAATTAATGTTTTAAACCGTTGATATCGGGCCTGTATTTTAGTTTCGGAGTTCGATACAGTTTTGTTATGATGTTAAGCCTTATCTGTGAAATTTGGTGAGAATCAAAATTTTATTTGACGTGATTCGGACGTCAGGTTGAGAAATAATGAAAGTTAAGTGTTATTGAGAAAAATGATGAATTTTGAGGTTAAATTCATAGTTTTAGATGTTATTTTCATGATTTGATCGCACGAGCAAGTCCATATGATATTTTTAGACTTGCGTGCATGTTTGGTTTAGCGCCCTGAGGGCTCGGGTGAGTTTCGGATAGCTACGGGATGTTTTGAACATGTTAAAGTCTGTTGTTTTTGTTGTTTCTGGTGCACACGTGAAATGTTCTTCGCGTTCACGAACGCGTAGAGTATAGGTGCACTAGGGAATTTTTTTTCTTCGCGAACGCGGAGCTTAGAACGCGAACGCGAAGCACTGGTGGGTTAAAGCTTCGCGAACGCATTCTGGCCCATGCGAACGCGATGTGTAAATGGGCCTGGGGAAGGAGGTCGCTTAATCTATGCGAACCCGGCCACCTGGTCGCGAACGCGTAGGCCAACGGGCCTGACCCATCGCGAACGCAGCAGACCCATCGCGAACGCGATAAAGTCCTGCCCAGTCATATAAAACATTTTTTTAAAACGGCAGAACCTATTTTCTTCATATTTTCAAACTACAAAGACTTAGAGGCGATTTTCTTCACACAAATTCATTCCCAAAGTGTTGGTAAACAAGTCTATACTCTTCTCTTTCAATTACCCAATGTTTTTCATCACTTTTCAATCAAAAATCAAGAATTCTCATGGTAGAAATTGGGGGTTTGGGTAGAATTAGGGAATTTTCTAAAAATAGAATTTTGACCTCGAATTGGGGTCAAATTTTGAAACTAATTGCATATTGGGGCTCGGGTGTGAATGGGTAAATGAAATTTGGTCCGAACCCCGAGTTTGGACATAGCAGGCCCGGGGTCGGATTTTAATTTATTTTTTTAGAAAACTTAGGAAAATAATGATTTTTCAGTAAAGTTATTTCCTTTAGCACAAATTAATGATATTAAACTAATTATGATTAGATTCGAGCGGGTTAGAGGCAAATTCGAAAGGAAGAGTTGTAATTGAGCAGTGAGTTGCCTGCGAATTTGAGGTAAGTGCTTGGTTTAACCTTGACTTGAGGGAATAGAAATCCCCAACTTAATTAATATGTGAAATTACATGTGTGTGGTGTATAGGTGAGGTGACGAGTATCTATTCACCCCCAAATTATCTGCTTAACATGATCCCTTTCCCTGTTTCCAATTATTTGCTTCCGGGCTTAATTGTTTCATGATCATTGATGTTTATATGTCTATTTGGATTTGTTAACTTATTGTTAAGTATTGTTTCAAGTATTTTGGAAGTGTTGGTTGTTCTCTCGGTTTTGTTATGTTACATAAGGATTGAGCTGGATGCCAGTGTTACGATATGTATATAATTTCCGGTTTCGTTGTGAAATGATAATTGATGAAGTTTATGAGTTTTACAGCTTCTGTTTACAATTGTTGATACAAAAAAAATATTGTGAAAGGCTTGGCCTGAATTGTAAAAGTTTTCATAAATAAACTTATGTGATATGTCTGGTAGGAGCGGGTTGCACGCTGCAACAAGGAGTAATAAGTGTGGACAGGTGGGATCAGGTTGCACACCGCAACAGGAGAAATAAGGGTGATATATATATAGGGAGGAGCAATAAGGATGGACAGGTGGGATCGGGTTGCACGCCGAAATAAGGAGAAATATGGGAGAATATTCATGTTTTACTATTTATAAAATAAAAGGCTGGAATACTCATTGTTTTATTGTCATTATTTCATATACTGCTCTTACTGTTACTTATAGTGAAACTTTTTCTGTTTACAATTGTTGAGACATAAATATTGTGAAAGGCTTTGACTTGAATCGTGAAATCCTTTTTTTTATAAAGAGATGTTATTGTCTGGTGGGAGCAGGTTGCATGCTGCAACAAGGAGTGATAAGGGTGGACATGTGGGATCGGGTTGCACGCCGCAAAAAGGAGTGATAAGGGTGGACATGTGGGATCGGGTTGCACGCCGCAACAGGAGTAATAAGGGTGATATATATATAGGGAGGAGCAATAAGGATGGACAGGTGGGATCGGGTTGCACGCCGCAAAAAGGAGTGATAAGGGTGGACATGTGGGATCGGGTTGCACGCCGCAACAGGAGTAATAAGGGTGATATATATATAGGGAGGAGCAATAAGTGTGGACAGGTGAGAGCAGGTTGCACGCCGCAACAAGGAGCAATAAGGGAGAACATTTATGTTTTACTGATTTTTAAACACAAGGATTTGAAAACTTACTGTTTATCATATTATGTACTTTCGGTTGTTTCAAAGTAGAAATTTGGAAATTTGGAAACTTATGTGAGAATTGGTTATAGCTGAGGCCTGGAAAAGGTGGATGAGTTATTCCTTTATTCATTGCTATAGATTATTATTTTGTTTAGTTTAGAATTTCCTTCTTGCTTTATTATATATTGTTCACAGGTTATATTGTTAATGCCCCGCCGTAGCCTTGTCACTACTTCGTCGAGGTTAGGATCGGCACTTACTAAGTACATGGGGTCGGTTGTACTGATATTGCACTCTGCACTTCTTGTGCAAATCCAGGTACTGACCAGTGTTAAGTTCGAGACATAGCTGTGCATTTTCACGGAGATAAGAGGTAGATCTTCTGGCGTTCTCAGACTCCTGGAGTCTTCTCTACACTATTTAGTTGATGTTTTATTTCATCCAAAAACAGATACACAATTCTTTTAGCCAAATACTTGTAGCATTCATTAGTAGTTCGTGAATTGTGACACCAGACCCTGGGTAGATATATAGTTGGTAATAGTTTGTGGTTTGTTTCGTTTTATCTTATATTATTCATGAAGTCATTTATTGGAAAGCATTAGATTTATTTTATTTATTTTTAAGATTTTCTATTGTGTCAAGTAAACTTTTAAAGGAAATGGTTAGTAAATTTCTAACATCGGCTTGCCTATCAAGTATTGTGTTAGGCGCTATCACGATCCCGTGGATTTGGAATTTGGGTTGTGACACGTCCGCCTTATTTTTTCCCTTTCTTGGTGATTGGGAAGGGGTCCTTCTTCTTACGGATACTAGCACTAGTTCCCGCTAATGCCTCAGAAATAGAGCCAACAATTACATTGAAGACACCTATTGGTTGGGTCTGGTCCGCATCATCTGCTTCGTCATCCGTCCCATCATCAAAATCTTGATGGGCGTTCATCTGCGCATGTGGGCATTCATTATTCCAATGTAGACCGCCGCAATGACGACATCCTTAAGGGGGATTTCTGCCTTGGTCATTGTTGTTTGACGCAGCACTATTGTTGCCTGAGGAAGGAGCCTTAGATATGGTAACGCTTCGATCTCCCCCACTTCCGCTAGGGCCACCATTGCTAGGCTAGCCCCCTTTGTATACCGCTCGGACAGGCGGTTGAGGCCTATCCTTCCGAGTTTCCACTTGATAGTCCCTAAGGCATTCCGCTGCTTAGATCACCTTGGGTAGGGTATCTACCCTTTGTCTTTGCATCTCCATACGAGCATAAGATTTTAACCCTTCCAGGAATGTGAATAATTTGTCTTTTTCCCCCATGTCAAGTATGTTCAGCATGAGCGCAGAGAATTCTAGCACGTAATCCCGCACTGATTTGGTCTAGCGGATCTCCCATAGTTTTCTCCTTGCATTGTACTCAACATTTTCGGGGAAGAACTGTAGGCGTATGGATGCCTTCAGTTCTTCCCATGACTCCAAAGCATCTTCACCGGCCCTGATGGCTTCGTACTTCACCGGCTCTGATGGATTAATACTTGTCACGCCCCGAACCTGGATTCGAGACCGACACCCAGTGCCTCACCTATCTTTGCGTACCAACTTGCAACTAAGGGACTCTGAACATATGATATCATACTTTGGCCATGGGCCACATTTCTAGACAACCAAGAATGCTGACTAGGTATCGATATAAAACTGGGCCTACAAGGCCGTCATAATCATTACAGTTGACAAACCAACCAAATATACATACAAGGCCTGCAAGCCCAACATACTACACTAACTGACAGGATATNATATATATATATATATATATATATATATATATATATATATACAAGATGTACATAAATCTCTAGACCCGGAAACTCCGAAAGGCATGGAGCTTACCGATCAAGCTGAACTCGGGCAACACTAATAAGGAGGTCTACCCATCTGTCTGCCTGAACCTGCACGCATGAAATGCAGCGGCCCCAGAAAAGGGACGTCAGTACGAAATAATGTACCGAGTACGTAAGGCAATATACTGAAAGCTGAAACTGAACTGATAATATAATAACTGCAAGTAATTGGAAATCAAAGATAATCTGAAGATATGCTGACCTATTGATACTGACTCAACTCTCTCAATATAGTAAGTAAAATAGATGTCCAACCCTATAAGGCTCGGTATATATATATATAATTGCTCTGCCATAGTAGGCTCGCTCACAGGCTCTTGGTCATACTAGGCTTTGTTTCTCGACCAACTGGGCTTGCTCACAGGAACTCGGTCACAGCATGCTCGGTATATAACTTACCATCTGACCAGAGGTTGCCCAATAGGGGCCTGCCCATCGATTATAGCTCGATGGTAATGAAAATAATGCAATACTGTATATATAGACTTTCTACTTTCTTGACTGGAAAAAGGAAATACTCAATTGAATATGAAGTATTGTAACTTACAAGACTAGGAAAATATACGTAAATTTCGGGATATGAATTTTTCTTTATGCCTCGTTATCAAACTTGTGTAATCACGAGATCATGTCAAAATGAAGGAAAATCTTAGCCTTAACATACCTGGAGTAGGAAAAAATTCGTATAATATTCTTGGAAAAGGTGCCACTGTACCCCTTTTGAACCGCAAAATTTTACGGTTCTACGATTCTAACAATTCTCGTTGGAATTGTTTAGTTGCAAGAAGTTTGGTTCAAGACTTGAAGGAATTGATAACGTCTGGTGATAGTATCTTGGTGTTCAAAATATAAAAATTAAGTGTCGTTGGTACTTAACACATCACTTTTACAAGTCTTCAAAATATTAGGGATGATGTGTTTTCTAATTAATAACATTCCTTTCCACCTAGCCAAAATGATTAAGAGTCATTTGGTTAGGAGGCTTGCTGCCACGTTAAAGGTAAGGTTCCTCAAATTTATCCAATTTTTAATTAATTAACAATTTATTAATCTCCCACTAATCAATAATTAACCAATTAGCCACATAATTAAGAATTATCTCAAATTACTTAAAATTCTACTTATTTTTAATACATGTATACATCATACTATCATGGTCATATGGTACTTTGCATGGTACGAGTCCATAAATATCGGGTACTCGGCCTGTATTTTATCCCAATATGCCAAACTTGGACAAAATTCATTTTCTTTGACTTGCTTCCCCTCCCACCTTCACGAATTTACTTATCACTTATTTGAAATAGCATAATCCTTATAATCTCCAAATAATCTTTTCCTTAGACGGATGTCAATTCCTTTACAACAATTTCAACGTACAATACTACAGAGTGCAACATCGTCGTAATTTAATACTGCGGAGCGTAACATCAACGTAATATAATATTGTGGCGCATAACATTGACGTAATATTGCGGGGCATAACATCATTCCCCCCTTTGGAACATTCGTCCTCGAATGTTGACTGATACACTTATCATTCTCATAACCTGTGGCTCTTGCGAATACTTTAGTACTCTCCTTGCCATCTAAACCATTGTTCTGTGAATAAATCCAAAGTTCAGGGCATTCCCCCCTTTAGGCCTCTTTCCCACACCATGACTTGATCGAATTCCTTCGAATCTCGTAATTGTTGCTACCTTCTATCATGCAACCCCTATGATACTGACTTGTAAGTGTGCCTTTGCGACTCTTCTCTCCTTTTTCCCTCCATCTTTTAGCCAATCTCTAGGCCTTACTTTGTAAACATTGCCTCTCTGGGCATCTATAGGTGTACCGAAGTTTTTCGCTCGGTACTTTTGTAGAACTTGCGAATATGGATATATCTTATTTCATAGACCCGGTTATTCATTCGTATGACTTTATTGCATCTACGTAGGTCATACTATACTATAATTCTTACTTCGATTTATCATTACTAAGGTATGCAACCAACTCCAGGTTACTCTCGTTGTTTATCCTTAAGACTGATGGTCTAATCTCATCTCATATTGTTAAACTTTTATCCATATATTGTTTATTTACCTTAATGTTGATTCATCATCTACCACGGATAACTTGATCTTTTATGTAATACCGCCGCTAGGGCTCGCGTCTCATCGGGAACATCTGGAGTAATTAGATTGATCCACCTAGGGATGATACTATATTTTTATAACTGTACTTTACAGCATCCCAATGTGACTTACCTTATATGGGTATTTTAGTCCTTTAAAATTCATGAAATCCTCTTCCCCCCTTTTTTTTCTTCTTCAAATCATTACTCAAGCGAAGGCCCAAACGTCATCCTTTATTTATCACAATTACACCCTCATTCTGCTTCCAGGGCAGCATTCCATCTCTTCTAAATGCTACTAATCTTAGACTCCTTTGAGTTCATTCAGGCTATTTTGAGCTTTCTATAACTTAGAGGAACCATCAGCTCCTTTTTTTTCATGGGCTTAATCCCGAGGACTTATCCATTTTCGCCACCTTTTCACTTACCTTCTTTTTATCCTTACTCTTGTCTTTCTAAAACCCTGTCGTTCTATCATACTTTAGCTTGCGATTTATTTCCTTATGCTTTTCTGGAACATCAAGCGAGACATCGCATTGTCTCTAACTCTTCTTTTACTCTCAAATTAGACCTTGAGGTACTTAGAAACTTAGGCTAGAAGGTATTCCAGTGACGATGCTGTTATCATTCCTGGATACTGTATCCCAGTGCTTCTAGTCTTTTACCTGAAGTATGGACCCCTCTCATCCTTCTATACTTGAGTATTTCGTATGTTGTTCACCTTTACCTTACTTACTTGAAAATATCACCTCATATTATTATATTACTCTTTCATAACCTCCCTCCCACATAGGTATAAATCACATCCACCATTTGAAGCTCTATTATAATATTTGCACCTCTAGGGCATACACAATTCGGTGAGAGCTTCATACTGACTTCTTATGAGACTGGTACTTCTTCTAGCTGACTTTATCGTAGAGCCGTTATAGAATATGGTTGTTGTGCTATCTCTCTTGCACATCTAATATTAAGAGTGATTCTGCTATGTTCTCAATCATGATTCCTATAACTTCTGGGTCCAATAATCGGATTCCTGATTTACTTCATTGATGTAACTCTTTAGTTTCGTCCTTCTTCTTATCGGCTTAAATTATCTCCCGATCTGGGGTTCATGGTATTAGTTATTTTGTTTAGCCTTTCATGGGCACTGAGCATTATGCATGATACAACCCTTTAACAATTTAATCCTTCGTTTGTGACCTGGGCTCAATTCTTTCTTTTAACGTATACCAGAATCTTCTACGGCTATATATGTTGCATGTATAAAACTTCGAACCCTTAAGTGCATTCATAACGTAACCAATTATGGATCATTGATCGAATAATTTCTTTCGTTTCATCTTAGCTTTCTTTCAACATAAGCTGTTACTTTTTCTGGTCTTTCTTCCCCCTTATTGCGTCCATACTTAGCTTATCTTAGTGCCCACACATGTCAGAGTTTTCCTGCAACTCATATGATCTCGAATATTGCTTTTAATTTTACTTCACGTTCATTAGCCGCGGTAGGTTCCACTTTCCTTTGGAGTGCTTAAAATGTTGTTGTGAGATTGTTGTTATTAGGTTATTGTGCTTAGGTTACAGCCTTCTTCCTTATTTTCTCAGCTAGTCTTTCGTTGTAGTACTTAGGGAGAACCCTTGACTCTTGTAAACTTGTGAGCTTATTACGGACCTTTTGATGTCCTTCCTTTCCTATAATCATCCGTAGTTGATTACCTCTGTGCCCTTGTGCTTGTAGGGTTGCTTCTTAACTAATATTTTGACTGCCTTCCCAGTGGCACTGTCTTTTATCCCCGTAACACTTATACAGTATCTTTAACTACCCGCTCCTATTTGAATATATCTCAAGTATTATAATGACATTATTGCGAGGCTGAATTCTCCATGTTGGGGTTTACTACATTTATCTTGCATGATATGCTGATTTGTCTGTAACCTCTTGTCTAGTCATGACTAGGCTCTTCCTGAACCAACTACTAATTACTCGCTGGCCCATTCTCATACCCATATTTCGCGTAATTTTTCTTGGGTTATTTCCTTTGTCTTAACTTACCTCACGTACTGGCTCCTTATCTATCAATAACATCCCGGGCAGGAACCCTTATTTCCTTTTCTTGACGTCGTGCTTACATAATGTTCTGGAGTCATCGCATATCTGTAACATTTGAATAAGTGCAATCTCATCCCTTTCTCATTTTTATCGCATTCTTCCTTTATCATTCTATAGTTACTAGATCCACTTAATTCTGAATTAATGCCACACTATTCCATATTCCCCCCTTTAGAGGAGTACTGAGACTTGGAGCTACAATGACCTGTCTATAGATGTTTTTCCTCTTCATCTTGGCGTCCTTTCACATAATAAATGACCCTTACTTGCCTTGCGGTAATCCTTCTGTACCAAGGATCACAAAATTCCTCACTCGTGATGGTGACCCTTAGTGTAACTGGCACATACAGTCCCTTAAGCTTAACTTTGCTCACATTGCTTGCTTTAGGGAAGCGTATTCCTAAATGACCATTCTCAGAATTCATCATGGATCTTCTTCTTTTGTCCATTCTATTACTGCCAGAATGCAACTGAAATTCTCATGATGTTGACTATTATCAAATCAATCAGTTCCTAATTCATGTTTAGTTTATCTTGTTCACTAGTCCATACTGATTTCTATTACTTTAGGGTCTAATTTTTTCTTCTGTTAATCACGTTAGAGTCGCGAACTTATTTCTCGAAATGAGGATGTGACTGTATGGCCTATACTCTTTTGTTTTCTTAAGGCCCATCACCTCTCGTATCTTTCTTCATTTGACTATAGATTATGTAACACTCTACCGTTGCCATCCATGTATCACATCTCACTCATACTGCTTCATCATCCCTCTTCGTACTTCCCTGCTAATATTTCTATCTATCATTTTATTCTGAAAACTTTAACAAGATATTCTTTCGCTTTTACCTCCCCTTGCTCCATCTACTGGCTCTTCGGGCTGCCTAACATTCTCCCTCTACTAGGGACGGGAGCCATACTAAGGTAATATTTATTCCTTTAAGGTTTCCAGTTTCTATCTTTGTAGTACTCATGGCTAGATGTACTATTTTAGAGTGCACCATTTGGTGTCTCACAGGGGGATCTATTAGCACTTTTGCAATATCCTTCGGCAATGTCAACTAACACAAACAATTCATCCACCATTTTGGGTAACTCTAACCCCAGCCGGATCATGATATTATGTCCTTCTCTTAAACCATATTTGTTAGATCCCATAGAGCATAACTTATATCGGTGTGGCCAATTATATATACCTTCGTTACAGTTGAAGGTAACTCAAAATGCTTATATCTCTTTTCCTGAATGGTTAATAAGGATAATCTTCATTAGCTGGGTACCTCGTACCCTCTTTCACCTTACTTACTTTACTTGTTGAAACTTGTATTTGTCTTCTCAATCTCTTATTGTCTTTCACCATAAAGGTGGATAGATATTCTTGCCTTAAGGCTCCTTTTCCAGAAGCTCACCGAGTTTTTTATACTCAACTCTTTCACAACCGCATTCAATCCCTTACCAACCATCTTCCTAAATGTAGGCATCGTCGTATTCTAAATAAGGTCGAGCTTAGGAAATTGTGTTCTTACAACTAAGCTCTACCACACGATCTAGAGTAAAAAGAAAGAGTGACCGTTCTAAATGCACTGTAGCATCCTGCTTATAAATGTGGTGCACAACACACCCATAAACAAGACTCTACTAGACACGGCTTGTAGACTCCCTAGGACAGAATTGCTTTGATACCACTTTTGTCACGCCTCGAACCTGGGGGCGAGACCGGCACCCAGTGCCTCACCTATCCTTGCGTACCAACTTGCAACTAAGAGAATCTGAACATATGATATCATACTTTGTCCATGGGCCACATTGCAAGAAAAATGCGAATGCTGACTAGGTATCGATATAAAATTGGGCTGACAAGGCCGTCATAATCATTACAGTTGACAAAACAACCAAATATACATACAAGACCTGCAAGACCAACATACTGCACTAACGGACAGGATATATCTACAAGCCTCTACTGGTCGGTATACTATGATCGGAACAGCTCCCCAACCTACTTATAACATATATACATATATATAAAAAGATGTACATAAACCTCTAGACCCGGCAACTCCGAATGGCATGGAGCTTACCGATCAAGCCGAACTCGGGCAACACTTAATGAGGATGTCTACCCATTTGTCTGTCTGAACTTGCACGCATGAAATGAAGCACCCCCAGCAAAAGGACATCAGTACGAAATAATGTACCGAGTATGTAAGGCGATATACTGAAAGCTGAAACTGAACTGATAATATAATAACTGAAAGTAACTGGAAGTCAAAGATAATCGGAAGATATACTTACTTGCTGATACTGACTCAACTCTCTCAATATAGTAAGTAAAATAGTTGTCCGACCTTATAAGGATCAGTATATATATATATATATGCTCTACACTAATAGGCGCTCATAGGCTCTCAGCCATACTAGGCTCTGTATCTCGACAACTGGGTTTTCTCATAGGAGCTCGGCCATAGTAGGCTCGGTATATAACGTACCATCTGATCAGAGGTTGTGCAATAGGGGCCTGCCCATCAATTATAGCTTGATGGTAATGAAAATACTATAATACTGTATATATAGAATTTCTGCTCTCTTTACTGGAAAAAGGAAATACTCAACTGAATATGAAGTCCCGATAAGGAGAATATTGTAACTTACAAGACTAGAAAAATATACGTAAATTCTGGGATATGAATTTTTCTTTATGCCTCGTTATAAAACTCGTGTAATTACAAGATCGTGCCAAAATGAAGGAAAAGCTTAGTCTTAACATACCTAGAGTAGGAAAATATTCGTATAATATTCTTGGAAAAGGTTGCACCGTACCCCTTTTAAACCGAAAAAATTTACGATTCTACGGTTCTAACAATTCTCGTTGAAATTGTTTAGTTGCAAGAAGTTTGGTTGAAGACTTGAAGGAATTGATAATGCCGGGTGGTAATGTCTTGGTGTTCAAAATATGAAAATGAAGTGTCTTTGGTACTTAACACATCACTTTTACAAGTCTTCAAAATATTAGGGATGATGTGTTTTCTAATTAATCATATTCCTTTCCACCTAGCCAAAATGACTAAGAGTCATTTGGTTAGGAATTGGCTTGCTGCCACGTTAAAGGTAAGGTTCCTCAAATTTATCAAATTTTTAATTAATTAATAATTTTTAATCTCCTACTAACCAATAATTAACCAATTACCCACATAATTAAGAATTGTCTCAAATTACTTGAAAGTCTACTTATTTTTAATACACTTTATACATCATACTATCATGATCATAAGGTACCTTGCTTGGTACTAGTCCATAAATATCGGGTATTAACGTACGGTCCATATTTTATCGTAATATGCCAAACTTGGACGAAAATTCATTTTCTTTGACTTGCTTCCCCTCTCACCTTCACGAATTTACTTATCACTTATCTGAAATAGCATAATCCTTATAATCTCCAAATAATCTTTTCCTTGGACTGATTTCAATTCCCTTACGACAAATTCAACGTACAATACTACAGGGTGAAATATAGTCGTAATTTAATACTGCGGAGCGTAACATCGACGTAATATAATACTGCGGGGCATAAAATTGATGTAATATTGCGGGGCATAACAGTACTTCACCCGCCACCAGAGTTTAGCATCACCTTGAAGATACATGGTAGCAGTTGCTACCTTCTTAGCTTCTTCTAGGCCTCCCACGTACCGAAGTACTACTCGATGTCGAAGATGAAGTTTTCCACTTCTTTAGCATTCCGAGATCCACTGTATGACTTTGGCTCAGGAATTTTCAACTTTTGCGCCACGGGGGTGAGGTTCACAGCACCCCTGATTTGGTTTCCACCTCCTCGAAACAGGCCTTGTAAAGCAGGATTGACAACATTGAGTTGGCTTGTCAAGTTGTCTATAGCTTGTTGCATGGAAGTCACCCTGTCTGTCTCTTGTGCCATGTAATCTAAATCCTCGGCACGCTCTTGTTGGAGGCCCTCGAATTTACCAAAAAATTTTGCTGCCTATGTGGTTGCCGTTTGTCGGTCTCCTTTAGAGTCGCGATTGATGTTTTCTATGTCAACTTCGGCCTGGAGCATTCTCCGGTCCAGGTCGTCCGACCTTTACTCTAGGCTGGATTTTAGTTCAAGCACCATATCCACGATGGGCCATAATACGTCAACCGTCCCTTCAAGGGCCGCAATGCAATCCCCATGATTCACCATAGTCAGAAATGGTGGTAATGGCAATGCGTTCCCTCGTCCGATGTCGAGCCTAGGCTCTGATACCAACTGTTGCGGTGGCGCCTTCTTGAGATTCCTTGGAAGGAAAACGTAAGTCAAAGCAACTGATGTCAGTGCAGGTGTTGTCCGCCAACTGAGGTCCCCTCTATACGCTAGACGAGATTGTCAGTGTCGTACGGAAAAACCAATGTCAAGAGCAATTGAGAGAACAGAAATGAGAATTGAAAGAAAGCTTGATTGCATTAATGAAATCTATTATTGAAAGTCAACGCGGTGTCTATGGGTAGAGCCTTCAATACAGAGAATTGTTTGCTTGATAGAAAGTTTAGATTGCTTGATCCCCCTTAATAATGCTTAAAAAAACCAAAGTTAAAAGACTTGACCTAAAAAAGCTAGAGAATCATAATGGAAATACATGGAATAAAACTACTCTATATTTACAATGAAAAGAACTTAGTTTTCTACAAGGTAGAAACAGGTCCGTTATCCGCAACCTTGTCTTTGGCATCACGATTTGCACGTGTGGCATTGTCTGCGCGCGCGGTGTTGTCTGAGCGTGCGGCGTTGTTGGCAGCTGCCTGCGGCTGGGCGCTGGATAGGGATATCGGTGGAACGACAAAGGCACATGTGCGCTTGTCACCTGGCTCAGCCAAGACCATGGGGCCGTCCGTGGCACTAGGCATTGGGAGGCTTGCCAGGACGCCACGGGGCGCGTCCAATGGGTCATGGGGCATGGCTGGAAAGCCGCCTATGACATATAATGCAAGATTATTTCGAGGTCATACGGCTCGATCCAGAATAATATGTACACCGCCAAGGGTCGACCGGCACAAATCATAGATGCATCTATTATATTACCGAGGCGTTCGGCCCGCTCCACAAGAAAGGAAAGAAAATTATCAAATTACGAGACACTTGCTTACAATACAAATACATGAGCATAAAGTGAATATAACCCTTAACGTTTATCAAATAATTGGCCAACAACTCAAATTAATAAAACTCGGCCTAATATATGTACGTATTTCTAAATCAATTCCATTATGAATTCAGTTATATAAAATAGCAAATGGAGTTCAAATAATTAAAATATTACATGATAAAGTCCTAAGTCTATCTGGACATAACCATGCTTTAGCTACGTACGGGCTCTCGTCACCTCGTGCGTACGTAGCACCCACAATTAGTAACATAACAATTACATCACCTAAGGGGTAGTTTCCCCCTCACAACATTAGACAGGAGACTTACCTTGCTCCGAAGTTCCATAACCGGCTCCAATGCCTCTCTAATTCCTTGACTCAAAGTCAAATGATCTAAACTAGTCAAATAATCCAAACCCATAAAAATGTACTTTAATATTCCTAATTAATCAAGTTATAACAATTCCCAACTCCGCTCGAAAAGTCAATAAATTCAACCCTCAGGCCCACGTGCCCGAATTTCAAAAAATTTTGAAGATAAACTTTACCCATAACATTACAAACTCAAATAGATGATTTATTCCTAATTCCATTTTTAAAATCGTGATCAAAATCAAAAAATACCAATTTCTAGGTTTCTCTTAAAATCTCAAAATTTCCATATTTTTCATGTTTAAATCCACTTACATCCATGTATTTAATTCATAACAGTAGGAATCACTTACCTCACGAAGGATGATAAGAATGGCACTCCAAAATCGTCCCCAAGGCCGACTCCAATGAGAGAAATGAGGTGAAATGAGGCTAACCCACGTACTTAAATCAAGCATTCTCCCCAGCGATGTTCCGCACCTGCGGAACTCTTTACGCTTTTGCGGTAGAAACCTCGCAGGTGCGGCTTTCCCCCACGACGCTAGCTTTCTGCTTCTGCGAACATCCAATCACAGATGTCAATCCACTTCTGTAAAAACCACCCGCATCTGCGGACTCTCCAGCTCGAGCATCTCCTTGCACCTGCGCACCCATTTCCGCACCTGCGGCTCCGCAGGTTGCTAAAATACCCGCACCTGCGATCTTCCAGCCAAAGGCCAATTTTGCTTTTGTGCCCCTCTGCCTACATCTGCGAGCCCGCAGGTGTGGTAAATCCCTCGCACCTGCGAATCCAGCCAACCTCACTCTCATTCGCTTTTTCAACCCCTAGGCTGCTTTTGCGGTCTCGTACATGCGGCCATAACCTCGCAGGTGTGATCACACCAGAAGCCTCAAGCTTCAGTAATTCCTTAAATCAAAAATTCGATCCAATTCCAATCCGATTCATACCCGAGCTCCCCGGGACCCCAATCAACCATACCAACACATCATAAAACATGATACAAACTTAGTCAAAGCCTCAATTATGCCAAACAATATCAACAACTATGAATCGACGGTCGAAACCTTTCTTTAAACTTTCAAACTCTTAAACTTCGTCGAATGCGTCTGAGTTATACTTAAACATCCCGGAATGACGTCAAACTTTACGCACAAGTCATAAATCACAATAAAAACCTATTCCAAGGCTCGAAACCTCGAACGGACATCGATTACACCAAAGTCCACTTCAAACCAAACTTTACAAGTTTTAAACCTTCAAAATGCCAATTTTCCATAATAAGTGTTGAAATGCTCTGGTGACCCAATACTCCACCCAAACATACGCCCAAGTCCAAAATCATCATACGAACCTATTGGAACCTTCAAATCCTGATTCGGAGGTCAAACTCAAAAGTCAAACCTCAGTCAACTCTTCCAACTTAAAGCTTCTGAATTTAGAATTTTCCATCTGAATCAACTCCGAACTTCCCGAAATTCAATTTCGAGTACGAGTACAAGGCATAAACTACCGAACGACGCGCTAAAGCTCAAAATGACCGGTCGTATCGTTACAAGAAATGAGATCTCAAATAATTGATAAGATGGAGGAACCATCTACAAGTCATACTAATGAGAAGCAGAGTAATATTCCCTCTCAAGAAGGACCTTATAATATGTCTGAAGTTAAGAGACTTCTCATAGAAAAGACGCAAGTCGGTGATAGGACGGTAATTACTCAAGATTTGAGGATAGAAATTGATAAGCTTAAGAATGGTATCTCTGACCTTAAGCATAGGTATATTGTTTTGGATGAAAGAATTTCTAATCTTGAAGAACAGAACCATATTCCCGGAATTCATGGGAATAAAGATCCATTTCTTGAAATTCTTAACGCTTCTGATAAGGAATTTTATATAAAAATTACTCTTTTGATTGATTATAATTTCAAAAAGAATTTACAGCTCTCATTGATGGTGGAGGAGATTTGAACTGTATAGAAGAAGGACTAATACCTTCTAAATATTTCTATAAAACTACTCATAGTCTTAGAAAATGTTAGTGGGCATAAGATGAGAATTAATTATAAGTTACCTAAAGCTAATATTTGTAAAAAAAAGGTTTGTATGCCTGAAATTTGTTCTAGTAAAACACATTTCTAATGAAATTATTTTAGGAATTCCGTTTTTTATGCATATATTTCCTATCACTAGATGGGATAATACTGGTATAGTCGGTACATTTGATAATAAAAAAATCAGATTTGATTTCATCACTCAACCATTTTCCAAAGTTATAAATGAAATAAAAGATAAGATCATTTCAAATAATAAACAAGTTGATTTTCTTAAAAATAATATTTATAGTCTTACTTAAGGAACTTTACTAAATCCCAAACTAATAGAAAATTTTGATTTTTTGAAAAATCAATTCTCTTTGCAAGTCTGTGGGGATCACCCCTATGTCTTTTTGGGACAGAAAAAAACATGTGGCTATCCTACCATATGATGAAAATTTTACTGAGGATAATATTCCTATTAAGACTACACCATGTCAAATGAATTCTTAACATTTAAAATTGTGTAAAAAGGAGATTAATTCTTTATTACAAAAAGGTTTAATAAGACCTTCAAAATCAACTTGGTCATTTAATAAACAAGTTGAGCAAGAAAGAGGAGTTCCTAGATTAGTTATAAACTATAAACCCTTAATATTATTTTAAAATAGATTAGGTATCGTATTCCTAATTTTAAAAAAAAAGATTTACTGGATAGATTACTGATCACGCCCAATAATGCCTTATAAAAAGACTAAGCGGTCGCTGCAAATCTAATCCGGTTCAAGTCCGGAGTCGATCCCGCAGGGAACTAACCTATTCACTACAACTTTTATTAACGCAAATGATAAGCTCAGACAATTTCCGGATGCAAGATTTTATTTGATAATGAGTAGAATTTATTTAACTAAGAAAAATGACAAAAAAACTATCAATAAGCAAGAATGAAGTTGAATTCAATGGTAAACGGATCTAGGGTTATTGATTTTTCCAATTGTTGGATTAATTCCGGACACGTTAGCTATAATCTCGTTGTAACACTCTATAAGGATGATGAGTTCTAGGCTATCGTAATTATCTCCCGATCAATAACGATAATTTACTAGAAGCATTCTCTCGAACTACTCTAGTTAACAATTTATACAACTCACAATTTATCCCACCAAAGCTTCGTATTTTCTAACCCCGTTTTTAATTTCAAGTAATTAATCTCTTAACTTACCCGAAAGTGATGTTGTTAAACAACAATCTAACCAAGTGTTCTTTCTTAAGCAACACAAGATAACTAGACACGATTAATCATGGGCTCTTTCAATTAATCACAAGACAACACATAGTTGAACAATCATAGAGTAAAAACGGCTTAATTATATCCAAACATAATCAAGACTTCATCCAACAATTGGTTCCATCAACCCTAGATGTCGGGTTTAGCTACTCATACTAATAGACAAGATTACAATATACAAAGTCATAACCAACAATGTAATTAAGAAGAAGAAGAAGATGAAAACTCGTAGGGAAATCTATGTCTCCTTCTCGTGTTCTTGCCTCCAAAAATCTTCTAAAAACAGGTCTTTTTTTCTTCTGGGTGAATTAGGCTTCATATAGGGTTGGGTTAGTCGCCTTTGAAATTACACATTTGGCCTTGGCTCTTTTTCTACGCAAGCTCGTCCGTGGCCGCGGATTCAACCGCGGATTTTACCCAGTCTTTTGCCTTGCGTGCGCGGCCAGTGTGCGGTCAATCCGCGGCCGCGCACCTGGGTAAACTTCTGTCGCTTTCTTTTCTTTCTTCTTTTAGATCGTGCTAACCTCCGGTTGGCCTTTCATACTCCATATTGACTCCAAAACACCCTTTAGCTTCCTCATAGCTCGAAGTGCCTTCTGCAAAGCATAAAACTCTTAATTAGAGCATGTTGTTATCTTTATCATTTAAATATCACTAAAGTGCAGCTAAATTAAAGCGTAAATAGTATCTAAATTACATAAATATAGCCTACTATCAACACCCCACACTAAAACCATTGCTCGTCCTCGAGAAATCAAACCACACTCTACAGAGGCCTAGCTTCACTAAGCGACTTCCCTAACTCGTCACACCAAGAATATTTCACATAGATTGAGCACATTAGTGTAACATCTTCACCTCAAGACTTGACTCCCACGAGCCACGCAATATTCCTAATTGGCTTACTTACTCTAACTTAGAGGTCAAGACTTACCTCTCCTTCATGAATCAAGTGTCTGCTCACAACAATAGAGACTCATTCCACAATCAATAAAATTCACGCATACTGAGGAACTTCAAAATAAATAGAATTCACTCACCCTCATAAATGATATGCTTGTGCCACAAAAAATGCTCCATAGTCTTTCCCGTAGTGTACTACTCTACTAATTGAGCACATTTAGTTTAGGATCAAGTAGGACTTTATTTGGCTATAATGTAGGTTGCGGGTCGGATAGGATATATTTAGATATAATAGCGACTACACCTCCCTACGCACTTTAATACATATATTTTACAATCAAGTCCACACTTAAGTTAGACCAACATTCCACCTTCAACACCACTTATATCGCCCCATATTTCTTTAAGCACAATCACCTTAAAAGCCACCAATGATATATTATTATTCAACATAATACACTATTAACATTTTTCTTCTCTCTTTTTTTCAGTGGCTTTTTCAACAAGGTGCACCTTTCTCCTTATTTTCCTAGTTCCACTCAAAATCCCCACCAACTACCTTACACATTATCCTTTATAAATTCATAGCAACTCAAGTGCTTACGAGAGGTACAAGGTTCAAATTAGACGGTCAATGCAAACGGGGTAAGGCTTGTAATGTGGTTACCAAAGAAACAGGATTACAGGATTACAGACTTAACGAGGTTAACTACGATACATAACAATTAGGTGGGTGGAATATATATATGGCTCAAAAAAGAAGCGCCTATATCACTTCCAATACTAAACAAGACTACTATTTCACTTTGCAAACACACGGGGCAAGTTCTAGGCATCAAATGTCGTGCATAGAATACAACAAACCTCACACACATGGCACATGACTCACTCTATATTGGATCATCAAACACTCTAATCAGGGTACTTAAGCCAAATTAAGAACATACAGTTTAAGGCATTCTTACAAGAGTTAACAAATGAGCCTAAGCGTAACACTCAAGTCCCCGCTATATTCAAGGCATTATGACGTTAAGAGATCCTATTTATATTTCCGATCATAGTCCACAAGTTCCTAACTAATAAGTAAAAACTAACTACACCTGGTTCAAATGAAACCCTTGAAAAAGGATCGTGGCTCAAAGAAAAATCAAGGGGGAATTGATACACTACTACAAAAGAAAATATTTTTGTTTGTTTGTTTTCTTCTTCGACTTTAGTCCCTTAAGAAACCCGTCGAATGGTGTCCATCATCGGGAAAAGTCAAAAATAATTTATATATTTTAACTACGATACTACACTAGTATACATACAACATACAAACAAAGTATCCCCCACCCCACACTTAAAATGATGGCATGTCCCCATGTCATACAAAATAAAGAATGTGAGGTAAAGGAACTTCCTTGGTATATCAGTCTTGATCGGAGACAGTGTCGGGGTCGATATGGCATGCCCTCCCCAGCGCATGCAGCCAACCCATGATTTTCTTCTCCGATTTTGCATTTTGGGTGGCCAAGGCATCAACTCGTGTCCCCAATTATGTGACAGAGGTGCGCAGCCCTGCCATTTCCTGTTCTAAGGCTGTCATCTGCGTACTCCGTCGGACCTCAGATGTTCCTTCAGCCTATGCAACATGTTCATGTGGGGGTGAGGCAGGCCCAACCTCATCCTACCCTTCATCTCCTTCCTCCGGCGCATCAGAATCATCACTACGAGCTACACCAGGTACCACCGGATCCTTCCTAATGGTCAATTTGTTTGCCTGGAATTTTGGTTCTTTCTTCACTTATCCATCCGCATTGTTTTTCTCTGGTACCCTTGCTTCTCGGCATAATCTAGTACCATAGAGAGGAAGAAGAACCCATACCTCTTTACTGGTGAACAGATGAACATCTCATACTGAATAACCTTGGCCACATTAAAATCGTGGCCATTCCCGAAGCACCAGATCAAAGCAGCTCTGGGACCATTAGTGGTGTTGTAATATGGAAGCAGGCGACTATTGATGATATACAACCAACAATTTCCTTCAAAGGTGAGTGAGGCGGAGTGCAACTTCTTTCCCGGCACAACCCACACTACCTCTCTATTTGGTACACAGATTTTTCTGAAAAACACATTCCATGTGGTTTGGTTCTCACCTATAAGTACCATAGTAGTCCTCCGCCCCATCGAATATAGGCAATCGATACGCCCTCCTAATGGCTTCTATCGAGTCATTCTAATGCACAGTGCAGATGTGGCCCTCATGTTCGGAGCAGTTGGCGTAGAACTCTCGGACAATTATCAAGTTGCCCTCCTATGGCCTTCCGAAGAAATTATCCAGCCTGCGTCGGACCAACTCCTTATACATATTAGGGCACTCATCCTGGATGGACCCTTTCTAAATACCATGTTCCGGTATAGGCTTTTTAGTAGCCTTCAGACTAAAACGTTCTTGGGCGGCTCTGGAGACAAACCTGGTATGATCAAATTGAGGTGCACTAGCTGGTTCCCGTGCCCGGGACGAGCCTCCATGACCACTCGACGAGGCACCGTTAGTTCTTCCCTTATTTGAAGGTATCATGGTACTTACACAACAAACACAATTATCAGTAATCGGCAGGATATGTGAACCAATGGCGGTTACTCAGACTTCACTCGCACAATTGGTCACAATTTACATTCAAAACTCACTGTGGCAATTCAACAAACACTTAATGTGCACATTCCCCCCAATTTACCCAAAGACCCAATTAAACTTACATTCTACCACACATTTAACAATGTCCTCTCCAACCCAACCAAATCTACTATCCTCACATGCCAACATATATACTAACAATCAAAAACAAAGACAAGAGTAACCATAACCTCTACTACCCTACAATTAAAAGAGAAAAGGAAAAGAAAGGGAAAAAATTGGAAAAAAAAAAGAAATAGAAGCCATGGTACATATCTGAAGATGTTGTGAGGAATCGAGATTGGGGAGTGGTTGAGAAGAGAAGAGGGAGAAAGAGAAGAAGATTTTTGTTGCTTTGAGAAATTAAGGGAGAAGAAGGAAAAGGGGCTTGTGGTTTGTGATT
>ML357726.1:668-17093 GCA_005239505.1 Nicotiana paniculata | reverse complement strand
AGTGGGTACAAATTAAAAAATTTTAAAAAAGCGGGTATAGGTTAAATGGGGGCGACCAAATAGAGTGCCCGCACAATTTTACCTAATTGTGTATATCATAATAATGGCCCAATCAACTTTATAATTAAAAATCACTGCGATAATTCAACCATTAATAATAATTTATTGATCATCGGTAATTATCATTCTTTTCCTTATTAGTTAACATATTATAAGGGGTACATAGGCTACATTGTATACAAAGTGCTTGTCAAAAAAGGAAGTTTCTTTTTATCCAAGTCAGTAGTGTCTTTTATTATCTATTATGCACAAGACATATCGATGTGCGTTAGCATTTGTCATCCTAATTAATACTTTACTTTTGTTTGTTGTTTTTCTGCAATTGAAAAATTGAAGGTACTATCTATGGTAATTATTTATCAGAACTTATGAATATTTTCACACATAACTATTTTGTACTTATCCACTAACTTTAGTATTATACTTTCCAAATATATAGTTTACATGTTAGTAGTAGCGAACCATTTACTAAAGTACGACGGAACAGGAGAAGATATAATAATTATAAATTAAAGGTAAATTACACTTACACAAGCTTTCATAAAAAATGTTAATTTGATGTACTATATAAATAACTTGATGTAATTTATTATTGTAAAGGATAACTATTTATTGCTAAGACACTGGGTAGTGTGTCTATAAATAACGCTTATTTACTACTATCCTATTTTAATTAAGAGAACAGAAAGCGCAAGTGCAGTACGAAAATAACGCGTACCTAGTAAGTATCCAGTCTAACTTCGAAAAAGTAGTAACGAGGGTCGAGTTCGACACTTACTAGTGGTTCAATTATATCAAGTACAGTTAAGAGGTGAATAGATATGAAACTGAGTAAATATATGAAATAAACATGTATGAAATAAGTGGTATAATTCCTCCCTTTACAATTTTCTCAGCTCTCAACTAGCAAGTTTCCTCCGTAACCGGAGCATATACCTAGATATAGCGAATTTCACCAAAGAGGTTGTCATGATTCAAATCAGGGGGAAAACCCCCAGATAAACTGGCTTCTAGCCAAATATTACACACGATTCCCTGTGGACAATATATATATAGGAAATGTCGAGGCGTACAACCCGATCCAACATAAAATAAATTGTGCACTGCTGAGGGTCGAACGACGCGAACCATAGATGCATCTATTAACCTGCCGAGGCGAACGGCTCACTCCCATGAGAGTGTGGTACAAAAATCCTGCCGAGGCGAACAATCCAATCACATAAGAATAGTAGAAGAAAATACCTCGCTCGCGAATCATACGTGTGTCACGGTCAAATATAAATTTAACATTTAAAATCATATCTCTTTCTTGATTCTTTTCAAAATAAGGGAAATTCAGCTTGTTGTTTTTTAAGAAAATTACCCCGCTCGCGAAACATATATGCGATGCGGTTACACATAGATTTCTTAAGCTATTATAGTACTCTTCAATCCTTTTCGAAATTACGAAATTCAAATAAAACCTTTTATATCTTAAGTTCTTCAATTTCAACTCCTTTCAAAACACTTAGTAAGCAAACTCAATCTCGCTCCCTCTCAAGGCAAACAATAAATATAAATCAATAACAATATCAACAAGGCATGATGTAAGCCTAAAACTACACGTACATATGCATAATTAGTAGCTACGTACGGACTCTCGTCACCTCGTGCGTATGTAGCCTCTCACAAATAGAAGCACACAATAATTTCATTCACCTATGGGGTTAATTCCCTCTTACAAGGTTAGAAAGGAGACTTACCTCACTCTGAAGCTCCCTTTCCGGTCCAAAATTGTGTTTTCAATCCTCAAATAGGAGCCAAACGACCCGAAGCTAGTCAAATAATATAAAAAATAGTCAATACATGCTCAAGAGTTCATATACTAACCGTTAAGGTGATTTTCTAACCCAATTTGAAGAATCCCTAAAATTCACCCCCGGGCCCACGTGCCCGGGTTCCAAAAATTTTCGAAAATAAACTTTACCCATAACACCTCGAACTCAAATATATAATTTATTTCAAATCTCATGTAATATAATAGCCATAATGTTTTGTATATAACTACAAATGACATGTGGTTTAATGTTTTGAAAACTAGACACCAAGATATACAACTTTTCTGTTTTGGTTATCTACCAATTCCTTATAGATTTTGAGATATAATCTGCCAAAGTCATCCATGTGCAACACAAATTTCTTCTTCATCTTCCCGGACAGTCTGTAGTGTATCAGCCATAACCTTTTGTACACAAATCCAAATGTTAAATAGTTTACATTTCTGAAAATTAGACACAAAGAGATACAATTTTCAGTTTTGGATTATCTCCAAATTTCTTATATATTGTGAGATATGAGCCTCCGAATTCAGACCAACGTAATATAGATTTTCTTCTTCGCGAACGCGAGGATCTCTTCGCGATCGCGAAGAACAAAGTCCCTGAAGCCAAATCCTTTTTAGCGAACGCGAGAGTATCCTCGCGAACGCGAAGAACAACACCAAACACTAGCATCAACTGTTGCAAAACAGCTCGAAATGATTCGAAACCACCTCGAAACACACCAGAGGCCCCCGTGGTCCCGTCCAATCACACAAACCAGTCCCGTAACATAACACGGACCTGCGCAAGACCTCAAATCACCTCAAACAATATTGAAATCATGAATCGCACCCCAATTAAAGATTAATGAACTTTAGAACTTCAAACTTCTCGATGTCGAAACCTATCAACACGTCCGATTGACCTCAAATTTTGCACACAAGTCACACTCGACATTACGGACCTACTCCAACTTCTGGAATCGAAATCCGACCCCGATATCAAAAAGTCCACTCATGGTCCAACTCCCCAAAAACCTTCAAATTCCAACTTTCACCAAATGACTCCAAAATGACCTACGGACCTCTAAATTCACATTCGGGCGCGTTCCTAAGACCAAAATCATCATACGAAACTATCCGTAAGCTCGGAATCCCAAACGGACATCGATAAAATTGAAATACACTTCAACCCAAATTCATGAAATTCTTCCAAAGTATCAACTTTCCACAATAGGCGCCGAAGGGAAGGAAGGAGGTATAGCTTCTTCCAAAATCCGATCCGAACATACGCCCAAGTCCAAAATCATCATATGAACCTGTTGGAACCTTAAAATCCCGATTCCGAGGTCGTTTACTAAAAAACCACACCTTAGTCAATTTTTCAACTTAAAGCTTCCGAAATGAGAATTTTTCTTTCCAAATCAACTCCAAACTTCCCGAAATTCAATTCCGACCATGCGGACAAGTCATAATGCCTGAAGTGAAGCTGCTCAAGGCCGCAAACCGCCGAACGACGCGCTAGAGCTCAAAACGACCGGCCGGATCGTTACATATAAAATTTCAAACAACTCATAATACTATTATATGTTGTACCATGTACTCTGGATAAGAACTCATTTAACAATTTAAATAAAAAATTATAAATTATTTCACCAATAGTTTAACAGCAATTGATATCGTAGTACATGTTACTCTATAAATATAAGCTTCTAGACAGGAAAAAAATACCTGTCTAGGTAGTATTGAGCAAAATTCATAGCAGTAAACCTTTACCAGAAGTAGAGAATTAGTGTTTTACCACTTTTGTTGTGCAACTTTATATATATATATATATATAGTAAAAGAAAGATATGAAAGATTATAGGTAATTATTACTCCGTACATATGGAAGCTTAAAGGATAAAACAAATGAGGTTGAAATGTGAAAAGACTATGGTGTAAATGATGTAATTAAGAAAACTTTTACAGTTACTGCATCTTTTAATAATTTATGTCAGTTGAAACATCCTCTTCATTAATCAATTCAATGCACCTGAAATTAATATTTAATAAAAGGTTCTTATGAAGGGTAAAATGCTGAAATTAAGATTTAATAAAAGTTTTTTAAGAAAGTGCTTATTAAAGGTTTTTACTATTTATTATATTAGATGTTTTATGTTTTAATACATTTTTATTTACAATAGGGGCAAAACTATAATCTAACTTTGAAGATAGCAGCTTTCCACTTTTAGTATATATATATAGAGGCGGACCTATCTTGCCTCTTGAGGGGTCACGGGACCCCGTTAATTTCGGCAGAAACCATGTATATATATATTTGTAAATATAGTTGGGACTCCTTAAATAATTTATGTGTGCCCCCAAACACAAAAGCTTGACCGGGGGAATGGTTGAGTAGAGTGCTTTAGTTTCCTCCCTTTAGTGGTTGACGTGGGTACGAAACTCATATTTAGCTTTTTTTACTCCTTTTTGTAACATCATTTTTCCCCCTAAAATTAGTTTTAGCTTAGTACTAGTATATATTGGTCAACTTAATTATTCTCTTGGTAAATATCACCCTTCAAATCAAAATCTTCAAATTACAACTTATTGCTCCACAAATGAAAAACTATAAATACTTTATGTCACAACTTTCTTCAACAATCACTTTAATAATGTAGTGGGCATCGTCAACTCTAACTCCACGATGGCAACTGAGAGTTTGAGACTCTTCTTCAAATACTTGACTACTAACACACCCTTAATTTTGATTTTTTTGTGCAAGTTTTTGATAATTTTAAAGTTTGAACACCATTTTGATCATTGACTCCTTTTTAATTGAGAAAAAATTAGAAATTTTAAAGTTTGAAATAGACTTAAATCAAACACCTTCCCTTCCTGTAGCACCCATTTTGCGAAAAATCTCTCTATGTTCGATATTTTTTCTTTCTTTAGAACTTTTTTTAATACATAGATGATAAGTTATCGATCATAGATTAAGTTTTTAAAGAGTTGCACGCCAAATTTTATCACTAGCACCTAGCATCTAGGTGCACGTCGAATTTTATCACTAGTAATTAACATATAGTGGTGTCCCTGTAGCGTTCAAATTCTGGGTCCGCCTCTCTATATATATATATATGATCCATTTTAGTTGAAAATAGAGATTTAAGATGCCTTGATTACATCCTTAAACCTGAAAAATAAATGTTACGTTCTCATAATTTTGTAAGAAAATTATCATGCATTATTCCAGTACACTTATTTCGGGGCCTATTATTTTTCCGGTAATTAAGGTCCACAAATTTCTCTTTTTAATATTCTTAGCTCCTCAAAACGAAAATGTCCAAAGAGTGCATTGTTTGTATGAAGGATCGTTAAAATTTCGGGAAAATAAAAAAGTCAAAAGTCTTAGGGTGCATATCAATTATCTAACAAAAATCACGTATGTGGTGGTTGTAATTTACTTAACGTAAAAACTGAAACAGGAGTACGTAAGATAAAATGAACTAAATATAAATTTCGTCGAAAGGAATTAGATTCGAGAGAATGAGAATATACCCCAAATATCTATATGCTATAAAATTGTATCTAAAACATGAAAAATGTAATATGAGTTTATAACTATGGCTAATTCCTCTTTTAGGAGAAACAGCATTTTTTTAGTCCTATTATTGCATTGTTTCAATTTTGGTCATTTCAATATTTGACTCGACACATTAACCTTTAATTAAGCAGTATGTGTGTTTTTGGGCAATAACAGGTGGATTTAGGGAGTAAAACTTTGGCAATGGCGATTCTTACTAAGCCAACGAAAGAATTCCTCTATTAACCGGCCAATTCTAGTACAAATTCGTTGGGGACTCCCTATTTGGTCGTCCGATTTTAACTTGTATCCGTTTTATTTTTTCGTTTTTATCCGTACCCATTTTTTTGTTAAAAACATTTTAAAAAGACGATGTTGCACTTCTTAAGTAAAAGACTATTGACAAAACTGTAGACTGCAGGACAAAACTTCAGCATATTTTGGCATGAAGTTTTATCAAATAAACAAAATAACTTTATCATGCATTAGCAAAAACTCATTAGAATTACATACTTCAAGATAAACACTTAAGCATGTTTAGTTTGAAGTTTTAGCAAATAAATTAAAAAACTTCAGCTTGTTTAGACTGAAGTTTCGGATAAAACTCATGACAAATTGTAGATTGTAGGACAAAACTTCAGCATATTTTGGTATGAAATTTTAGCAAATGAACAAAATAACTTCAGCATGCATTAGCAAAAACTCATTAGAAAATTACATACTGCAAGACAAAAACTTAAGCATGCTTAGTCTGAAGTTTTATACAACAAATGAACTAAAAAACTTTTGTTAGACTTAAGTTTCGCATAAAACTCATGACAAAATTGTAGACTGCAGGACAAAACATCAGCATGTTTTGGTATGAAGTTTTAACAATGAACTAAATAACTTTAGCTTGCATTAGCAAAAACTCATTCGAAAATTACATACTGCAGGACAAAAACTTAAGCATGTTTAGTTTGAAGTTTTAACAAATGAACAAATTAACTCCAGCATGTTTTTTCACATAAAACTCATGACAACTTAGACTGCATGATAAATAACTTCAACATGTATTAGCATGAAATTTTAGCTTCAATGTGAAATTTTTCACGAATGAGGTTGCAGATCACGTGATTAATGTGTGATGCAGGTTTTATATCTTTTGTCAGGGTATAATTGTCATATTATTACAAATTTTTTTCAGCTAGCTACCAAATTAATAATTTTAAAAATAGGATTTAGGTTAAAAGGTGGCACAATTATAGGGTGCCGATGCAAATCCCCCAATTCTAGAAGTAAATTCAGGTGATCTAAGCCTTTGCGAGGGAAACTAAGTGATGTTACGTTTAATTTGATATCATGAGGTCCTCTTAAGCCTTTAGGAATGTCAAATCTGAGTTCATTCCGGGTCCTTGATCTTGCAGAAAACAACTTAACTGGCACCGTTCCAACAAGCATAGAGACCTCAAGGCCATGGTGCAAGAGCAAACGGTGAATGGATATTTGTTGTATGGGAAGTATAGAGGGCTTTACTATGAAGAAATCTTGAGAGTGAATTTGAAAAACCAGTTTCAAAAGTACACCAAGACTCTTATCACAATAGACTTGTCTAGAAACAATTTATATGGAGCATTACCTGTGGAAATGACTAAGTTGCACGGCTCATTGTTTTGAACTTGTCTGGAAACCAAATCAGTGGACAAATCCCAGAAAACATTTCAAGCTTACGTCAGTTGGCATCGCTTGATCTCTCGAGTAATAAGCTTTCTGGTGTCATCCCATCAAGCATGGAATCAATGTCATTCTTGAGATATTCTTAACTTCTCCAACAATAATTTATCCGGTATGGTTCCTTATAAGGGGCAGATGACAACTTTTACAGAGTTTGCTTTTGAGGGGAATCTCCATCTTTGTGGAGCTCCACTTCTACTACTATGCCAAAACGGAAACTCAAACGATACAACGGTACTAGAGAATGACATCAGTGATGAATTTCCAGATAAATGGTTTTATGTGAGTGTTGGATCCTGATTTTGTAAGAAAAAATGAGTACATAATATTTACTAAGAACAAGAAGTAAAGAAGAACAACTTATCAAAAATATTGTGTCGTGGTAAGCCACTGTCTTGAAAGCGATTTCGGCCCGACTAGGTGCAAATCATTAAGGCTGGTCGCTCCCCAAGGTTCCACAGCACCTCCAAACACATGCACTCGTAGCTGGAAGTTTAGAATTTGCACAAAACAGCTGCCTAGAAAAAAGAGAAGAAGATGGTATTTTCTATAGTTGTTACAGAGATTGAAAAATATTGTAGGAAGAAGGTAATGATTAGCAAGATGGATTCTTGGTTAAGATTGAGTGATTATGAAGGTTAATGCATAACCTATTTATAGGAAATTAAGGAGGTTGCATGTATGACAAGTGTCGAGAGTCTTTTGACACTTGTCCCATTATATTAGTCCACTTGGCTCCAATATTGACAAGTGTATCTTGTCTTCCATGTATGAAGACACATGGTAGATTTGCGTAGCCATTTGTCAAAGTCATTCAACACTTGGCTTTAAGGCTTCATGCAAGAGGCCACTTGGAAATAGATAGGACATTTGAAAAATAAATAAAAAACTCATGGCTATTGGTTGTAAATGAATTTTTAAAAAGAAATTTTTGACTTTGCATTATGAATAATTCCAACAATCCTCCACTAATGCAAAGACAAAAATAGAACAATTCTGGGCAAAAGAAGGAACATGTACTTAAGTGTTAATATCTTTCGATTTGAATTGACACGTAGTGAAATGAGGCAACAACTAACATCCACAAAGTGAAGTACTCTTGAACTGAATGGACATTAGCTGAGATCCCCACAACACATACTATATCCTTAATTTTATGCAAATTATGCGATACTAACAAAGTGTTTTTATGGTCATGCACATATATTGGGTCTCATGAGTGCTCTAGAAAGACATCCCAAGTCTTTCATAAAAGGCGAACGCATCTTTACACTCACGTAGGTGATTCCATCAAGTCTATCTACACATAGACTACCTTAAGGCTATGGAATCATTAAGAGCAAAATAAGCTCAACCTTATAAAGCACTACCACACGCCATACGGATAGGAAATGTAGTGCATATTAAGGTCTCATATGGCTTCATTTGACCATAAATGGGTATCCACCATACTTCCTAAATCCATGGGCTTTAGCCCCATCCCCCTCGACGTTTCAAGGATACTTTCCTTGACGAGCCCTTCATTAAATGATCCGCCAAATTTCTTTCAGATCTTACATATTCCAAGGAAATAACACTATGTTTCAATAACTGTTTTACCGCACCATGCCTAATGCGGATATGTCTTCTTTTTCCATTGTACACACTATTTTTGGCAATTCCAATTGCCGCCTGTGAGTCACAATGTAGAGAAACTGGTGAAGCTTGCCTTCCCCACAAAGGCACGTCTGCCAATAAGTTTCTCAACCACTTGGATTCTTGTCCTACCAACTAAAGGGCAATGAATTCAGACTCCATAATAGATCGTGCTATACAAGTCTGTTTTGAAGACTTCCATGAAATAGCACCTGCACCCAAAGTAAACACATATCCACTGTTGGAACTAACTTCATCATTGTCAGTAACCCAGTTTGCATCACAAAATCCTTCTAAAACAGCAAAAAATTTATTAAAATGCAAACAACAATCCATAGTACCTCTCAAATACCTTAGCAAACGATGAAGAGCATTCCACTGTTCACTACTAGGGTTGTGAGTATATCTACTCAATCTACTAACAGCATAAGCAATATCAAACATCACACTACTAATTATTTTAGCATACTCAGTTTGAGAAATACTAGATTCCTTATTCTTTTTCAAGTGTATGCTAGGATCAAAAGGAGTTCTCACAGGTGCTACATCAAAATAATTAAACTTTTTCAATATTTTCTCAATATAATGAGACCGAGACAATAAAAAACCATTAGAAGTTCTTTTTATTTTAACCCCTAAAATCACATATGCTTCTCCAAGATCTTTCATTTCAAATTTAGAAGATAAGAAATTCTTAGTCTCATTAATGACATTCACATTAGGGCCAAAGATTAACATGTCATCCACATACAAACATATAATAACACGATCTGATCCTATCATCTTGGAATAAACACAAGTATCAGATGCATTAACAACAAAACTATTACCCACGAATGTGCTATTAAACTTTTCGTACCATTGCTTAGGTGTCTGCTTTAGACCATACAAAGACTTTCTCAATTTGCATACTTTATTCTCATGTCCTTGGATCATAAATCTCTCAGGTTAAGACATATAGATCTCTTCCTCTAAATCACCATTTAGGAAAGTCGTTTTAACATCCATTTGATGTATCACTAAATTATGAATAGCGGCTAAAGCAACAAGAGTTCTAATAGTCTTTATCTTAGTCACATGAGAATAAGTATCAAAGTAATTAAAGTCTTTCTTTTGGTTAAAACTCCTAATGACAAGTCTAGCCTTATATTTCTCAATTGTACCATCAGGTCTCAATTTCTTCTTAAAAATATCCACTTGCTACTTATGGGTTTACAACCTTTAGGCAAATCAGACAAGTCCCAAGTGTGATTAGAAACTATAGAGTCTAATTCACTTTTAATGGCCTCTTTCCAAAAACTAGCATCTATTGACCTCATTGCTTCATTGTATGTCTTAGGGTCTTCTTTTATTAAATAGATTGACACTAATTCATCACTCAAAACATCAAGATCAATATTTTCAGTCAAGAAAGTGGTAATAAAGCCAGGACCAAAGCTAGCTTCAATTATACGCCTCTTACTTCTTCTAAGTTTATTTTCATGCTCATTAGCAGTAACACTAGAAGAATGTACAATATGAGAGTTAATAGACATAGATGTAGAAGCATTGTTCGGCACATCACTAGGCACATTATTTTTTAATGGAAAAACATGCTCAAAAAATTCTGCATCTCTGGATTCACAAATAAAACTATCATTCAAAGACATAAATCTATATGCAACACTATTTTGAGCATAACCAATGAAAATAGCATAAAATTTTTTGGGTCCAACAGTTACTTGTTTAAAATCAGGTACACCAACCTTAGCCAAACACCCCCACACTTTCAAAAAATTTATGTTAAGGGCAAACCCGTTCCATAACTCATATGGAGTTTTATCTAACTTCTTATGAGGGACTTTATTAAGAACATAACATGCAGATAAAACATCTTCCCCCCCACGTATTATCAGATAAACCCGAACTCAAAAGCATAAAATTCATCATTTCCTTAAGGGTTCTATTTTTCCATTCGGCTACACCATTTTGTCGGGGAGTATAGGGAGCACTAATCTCATGTTAATACCATTTTTCTCACAAAATGCTTCTATAGTATTAGTACTTTATTCACCACCCCTGTCAGACCTAAGTCTCTTGATTTTTTTGTCTAATTGATTTTCTACTTCTGCCTTATATTTTAAAAATATGCTTTCAGCCTCATCTTTTGACTTAAGAAGATATACTTTAGTGTATCTAGAAAAGTCATTTACAAAGGTGATGTAGTATTTCTTTCCACCTTTACTAACAGTGTTCTTGAAATCTGCTAAGTCTGAATGTACTAGTTCAAGCAATTTTATTTTTCTACTAGTTACATTCTTAAAAGGCTTTTGGTTATGTTTTGCTTCTACACAAACATGACACTTAGAAAAATTATCAACATTAATTGCAGGAATTAATTCTATTTTTCTAAGTCTTTTAATAGAAGCAATATTAACATGACCTAGTTTACCATGCCACAAATCAATAGACTCAACAATATAAGTAGAATTGAAAGTACTAGCATTATTAGCAATCTCTTGAGCGATGTTCAGTACAAAAAAACCCCCACTAAGGTAACCCTTACCAACAAAGTTTCCCCCACGAGAAATAACAACTTTATCAGTTTCAAAAACAAGTTTAAGACCTACCTTGTTGAGAAGCGCACCAGAAACTAAGTTTCTACATACATACATAACATTTTTCAAAGCTAAAGTTTTTCCAGAAGTTAATTTAAGAAGAATTTTTTCTTTACCCATAACTCCAGCTGTAGTGGAGTTACCCATGTAGACACACTCGCCATCAGCAGATTCCTCAAAGTCGTGAAACAACTCTTTGTTGGCGCAAAGATGCCTTGAAGCGCCTGTGTCCAATATCCAGTCAGTCTTGTTTGCCTCAACAACCACAGCAACAATGGCATCACCACCCTCAGTAAGGTTAGCTTGGCTAGAGCTTTTCCTCAACTCTTTGAGCTTTGTCCTTGTCTCTGGTTGCACTGAAAAGCCTTGTGACCAATTTTGCCGAAGACATAGCAAGGTCCTTTCTACTTTTGAATATGGTCCTCCGGCTTATTGAAGTAATTTTGCTTTTTCACATGTCCTTTCTTCTGTTTTCCTTTAAACCTATCTTTCACAAGAGTACTAGAAGATTCCACAAGGTTAGCTTTAGAATAATTAAGAGAGAGAGATTTCATCTTATCCTTAAGTTGTTCAGACTCCTCATCTTTGAGACGATTTGCTTCCTCAATCCTCATGTGACTGATTAGTTCTTGAAGAGTTAATTTTTTCTTCTTGTGTTTTAGTTGATTCCTGTAATCACTCCAGGAAGGTGGAAACTTTTCAAGCAAAATATTAGCCTGAAGAATCTCACACATCTCCATGCCCTCGTTCAAAACATCAACAGTTAAGTTCTCCTACTCGTGAACCTGTTCCATGATTGGCTTATCATCAACCATCTGAAACTTGATCCACTTTCCAACGACATACTTCTTTTTTCCCGCGTCATCAGCACCATATTTCTTCTCCAAACTGTCCCATATGACTTTAGTAGATTTATAATTTATAAACAAATCAAATACAGGGTTAGTCATATTATATATGAAATCGCTTTCAAATTGTAAGAAAAATGAGTAGATAATATTGACTAAGAACGAGAAGGAAAGAAGAACAACTTATCAAAAATATTGCGTCGTGGCAAGCCACTGCCTTGAAAGCGATTTCGGCCCGACTAGGTGCAAATCGTTAAGGTCGGTCGCTCCCCAAGGTTCTACAGCACCTCCAAACACGTGCACTCGTGGCTGGAAGTTTAGAATTTGCACAAAACAGTTGCCAGAAAGAAGAGAAGATGATGGCATTTTCTATAGTTGCTACAGAGATTGAAAAATATTGTAGGAAGAAGGTAATGATTAGCAAGATGGATTATTGGTTAAGATTGAGTGATTATGAAGGTTAATCCATAACCTATTTATAGGCAATTAAGGAGGTTGCATGTATGACAAGTGTCGAGGGTCTTTTGACACTTGTCCTATTATATAGTCCACTTGGCTCCAATATTGACAAGTGTATCTTGTCTTCCATGCATGAAGACACATGGTAGATTTGCATAGCCATTTGTCAAAGTCATTCAACACTTGGCTTTAATACTTCATGCAAAGACCACTTAAAAATAGATAGGACATTTGAAAAATAAATAAAAAAACTTATGGCTATTAGTTGTAAATGAATTTTTTTTAAAAAAAATTGACTTTGCATTACGAATAATTCCAACAGATTTCTTGATTGTATTCTTGTTTCTTACTGTATCTTGCTCGTTCGAAAGCAAATTTCAGTTTCTTGGACATAGTCATTGACAAATTGTCTCAGTTGGAAGCAACAGAATAATCAGTAACATAGTAACCAGCACCAGACAATCAGATCTAAGCACTAGATTTTCATTTTTGTCATTTTATTAAGTTCCAGTATAGGTATAGAAGGTGAATCTCATTGTAGATAAGACATATGTTGTTCATAAAATCAAAATCAGGTCGGGTAAGGCGTGTTTAGGTCTATATGAATAAAATTAAGCCATTTAATCCTGCAATTAATACTATTTTCATGATCCAAGTTGAAATTCTCCAGCATACTGAGTAGCTTATACTACTTGAAAATATCAAAAAGAAAAAAGTTGACGTTGTTGAGAAATTTCACCAGAAATGGTCCCGCAATACTTAGTAACAAGCCAATAATGCAGGCAGCTCAGCCTAATCATTCTTGCATTACAAAGAATTTCCCATTTTTAAGATTCTTTGTTGCAAATGATTGCTCTTCCTGAAAGCTTAAAGTATACAAAATATAAGTCCACCATTACAGTCCTTCTCTTTGCTTTGTTTTGCTGTGCGACCGTATCTTCGTATTTCCTTTTACTTGATTCAAAATCTGTTGTCGAAGATTGTGTTAAAACAGAAATTAGAAAACTGTTAGAAGAAACAGAAAATTTATAAGCAATAAGAAATATTCCGAGTCCACAATTTTCTTGTGCGTCCTTAAGGAATTTTAACCCCCTCACAAGTTGCCAAGATAATGGATTAAATCCTCCCAGGATGAAACGGAATAAACCTTCCTGCAACAGTGGCAATACAAACTGCAGGATACCAACGAACTCAGAGAACGGAGCAAAATCACACTTACAAATTTGAGAGAGAGACTGCGAAGTAGAATGCAGTACTTTTAAGAAGGAAATTCTGGATTTTCAGTGAGTGAAAAGGAAGCCATGCCTCGGAATTTATAGGCAATTGTCAGAAGAGGTGTGATGTCTGTTCAGGAAGAGGTGTCTATTCAGAAGGGAAAGGCAGCTTCAACGTTTTGGATTATACATTCCAGTTAATTCCGTTAATGAACTGACTGACACTTAATTAATTCTTAAATAATTAATTAAATAACTTTTGTCCAAAAAGTAATCTTATCAATCGACCATTTGACAAATCAAAATCCAAATCCAAATCCAAAGCCAAAGCCGAGTCGAGCGACGATGACGGCGCGAGTGTTCATTCTCTTCAACTCCTTTTAAGAGCTCTAAGAAGTGATCCCATTTTATACACACAAGTGTAGTTGTCTTTCACCAATGTGGTACAAAGTTCATGACAAAGCTCACTTGATTCAAATTTTTATTTCCCACCATTTTCCAATTCACACTCCTTGTCTCTAAAGCCCAATGGCTTAAAGTCCAACAATCCCCCACATGAATGGGAATGGCTGTAACAAGAATGATCATAGATGAAAGTTGTGTGGTTTGCAAGTAAGGATTAATTGCATCTGGATAAGTAGATTTCCCTTTGAACTTTCCGTAGTGAACATATGTCAGATATACTCGGCCAATCGGTAGATTTGATATCTNGCGTAGAGAATTAGCCTTACAGAATTCTCATTGAAGCGGCTTCCACTTCACACTTACATAGGTGATTCCTAAACGTGTAATCCTTTAGATTTACACCACATCAAACTTAGGTAATCATTAAAGAACGTGTAAAGTTCTATCCTTGTTATTAAACATTGTCTTCATCACGAAAAGGGACCAAAGATTTTACTATGACAATGTTGAACCGGTCAATCACAACTTTGTTTGAGCTCCTTGAACCTAGATCTCGGAATATCCACAATTCTAGATAGAGTTACCTCCATGATGATTTGTCATTGGCCATAGTCCCATTCCTTTAGATGATTTCTCAACTCCCTCTCTAGTTAGGCCTTTTGTAAGCGGATCCACCACATTATCATTTGATCTTACATAATCAATAGTGATAATTCCACTAGAGAGTAGTTGTCTAATGGTTTTATGTCTTCGTCGTATATGACGAGACTTCCCGTTATACATACTCCATGCCTGTCCTATTGCAGCCTCACTATCGCAATGTATGCATATAGGAGCCAAAAGTTTTGTCCAGAATGGAATGTCTTCTAAGAAATTTCGAAGCCATTCAGCTTCTTCGTCGGCCTTATCCAAAGCTATAAACTCTGATTCCATTGTAGACCGAGCGATGCACGTCCTTTTGGAAGACTTCCAAGATACTGCTCCTCCGCCAACAATAAAAACATATCCACTTGTGGAGTTTGTTTCTGTTGAGCCGATTATCCAATTTGCATCACTATATCCTTCGATAACCACAGGATAATTATTGTAGTGCAAGGCGTAGTCTTGGGTATATTCCAAATATCCCAGAACTCATCTCATTGCCAACCAGTGATGTTTGTTGGGATTACTTGTGAATCGACTAAGTTTACTTATTGCACAAGCTATATCAGGACGTGTACAGTTCATGATATACATTAATCTTCCCAACACACGAGCATAATCCAATTGAGACGTGCTTTCACCTTTATTCTTTACAAGATAATGGTTTAAGTCAATTGGAGTTCTTGCACTTCTAAATTCCAAGTGTTTGAATTTTTCAAGTACCATTTTCACGTAATGTGATTGAGACAAAGCACACCGAGGAGTCCTCTGGATTTTAATTCCTAGAATTACATCAACAACTCCTAAGTCTTTCATATCAAACTTACTAGCAAGCATACGCTTAGTAGCTTGAATGTCGGCAATGTCTTTGCTCATTATTAGCATATCATCAACATATAAGCAAACAATGACTATATGATTTGGAATGTTCTTAATGTAAACACATTTATCACATTCATTAATCTTAAAGCCATTTGACAATATTGTTTGGTCAAATTTCGCATGCCGTTGCTTGGGTGCTTGTTTTAGTCCGTAAAGGGACTTAACAAGTCGCACACCTTCTTTTCTTTTTCTGGAACCACAAATCCTTCAGGTTGGTTTATGTAAATTTCTTCCTCCAGATCACCATATAAGAAGGTTGTTTTTATATCCATTTGATGGATTTGAAGACCATACAAGGTGGTTAACGCTATTAGCATCCGAATGGATGTAATTCTTGTTACCGGCGAGTATGTGTCAAAATAGTCAAGACCTTCTCGCTGTCTAAATCCTTTGACAACAAGTCTTGCCTTGTATTTGTCAATAGTACCATCGTCTTTCATTTTCTTCTTGAAAATCCATTTAGAACCCAAAGTTTTGTTACCTGGAGGAAGATCAACCAATTCCCAAGTGTGGTTGCTCAATATGGATTCTATTTCACTATTGACAGCCTCTTTCCAATATTGTGCTTCTTAGGAATACATTGCTTCCTTGAAGGTTCGAGTCT